>SNQJ01S0015149.1:62727-77351 GCA_010110895.2 Picea sitchensis
GTCTCCATCAAAATTATTCAAGCATCCATATCCTGAGCCGTCTGTGAATGACCTTGACTCAAATCAAGTCGACGCACTCGGCGACTTTCAAAAGTAATAGCCCCTACACCGTAGGTATCGAATAAGTGTTTGAATTTTTGAACCAAAATAATTATTAATTTCAGAAAAATCCATGTTATGGAAACGTACACTTCTCTCCAAATTTATGCACGACAAATTAAATCCATCCAGGGAAAATAAGTTGTTTCTTTTCCACCCACTTGGTTGACTTAAAGTTCTTACATCTTAACTTGTTTACTTTTTATGTCTTGAGTTGATCTCAAATGAGAGGAGGAAAGACAATATGAGGAAGTTTGAATGACATGTGACACATTCATCGTGACAAGTCTCTATCGTGATGCTTCATCCTCATTAAGTGGACACCAACAAGGATCTCATTGAGTGGACACCAACAAGAATGTATTTTAGGAAATGTTTGTTTATTATTCATATATTCATTATTTTTATATAAAATATTTCAAATCGAAATCTTATGGACAATAGCCAATGTTACTAAACATAATGTCATAAGTTATGTTAATTAAATATAACATACATTGAATTTGTAGTAGAGGTCTCTCTTTTTTTAACAAAAGCCAAAGATGTGAAGTTCTAGTGACTAACCTATTTGATTTAGCATACATGTGTTACTTAAATATGTATATGATTGGTGGGGTACATGGGTCACAACTCTATACAAGATAATGTAATGGACTTTACTAGATTGTTCCATAAACGAGAGGCTTATAGTCTATTCGCTTCACCAACACAGATCTTTTGCGAAAATTTATTTCTTGTCTCTATCTATGTCTTGTACAGAGTGTTCTACCTTTAGAAAGGTTGTTAGGCCTTTGTCCTCTTCCCTATACAAGGATCTCTATTCTTTTGATTGATTATCTAGCTTATTTCTCCTTGTAACCTACACACAAGAAACCAGATGGCAATTCAATGGAAATTCAGTGTTCTCGATGAGCTAACCAATGTCATGTCTCTAACTTTGAATAGCCTTGTATCATGTATGCCAATTAGATCTCTAATGTAACATCCCCAACCACCAACAGGCCGAGCAATGCTACCACACTGACACATTACTTAGCTCTGATACCATATTGTAACATCCCCAGCCACCAATAGGTTGGGCAATGCTACCACACTGACACATTACTTAGCTCTGATACCATATTGTAACATCCCCAGCCACCAACAGGCCAGACAATGCTACCACACTGACACATTACTTAGCTATGATACCATTTTGTAATGTCCCTGACCATCTACATGCCGAGTAACGCTACCACTGCGGAATATACACTTATATATATGTAACATGCATTTTAATCGAAATTAAACACATAACACAGAGTTACTGTTAGAATTCAGATTCAAACAAGATTAACAGTAAATCCACATGCAACAGAACACATGATAACATTCAAGCATCAGTAACACAAACATGCATAGTGTATAAATTAAGCACAGACTGATACTTATCTTTTCAACTGGAGTAACACCACCAACTACGTGCAGACCTTCCACGAACCTCTCAGCCATAGACCATGCTGCTCATCATGCTCAGCAGTGGGTCTCCCATGAGCTAGGACTAAGCTCCACTCAGGGCAAGGGAATCCTAGACTAGGCTGAGGTTACAGGAAAACTGCACAATGCAACCGGAAGGATTCTCTCCAGGAGCCTTCTTACGCCCACTACTCACAGAATCTCATTCCCCACATGCCTATTCCACCCGAGAGTATACACCTTCATTGTCACACAGTCCATTGGCTACTTCACCTCCCTCTCAAGGTCTCGACAATAGGCCGGATCAAGAATTATTAGAGCTATGTAGCTAGTGTTGGACTCTCTCTGGGAGAAAACCACTTCCCAACAAACTCTCTCACCTGGAGAGAGTTGTTCATAGGCCTGACAACTTGCCTCTTCAACCACGGGCCTGACAACTCGCTTCTTCAACCAGTTTCAACTCAATTCCCGCAAAGTAAGGATAACAACAACAACAACAACAACATTCGGTTAATTCACAAGTGACAACAACCACATGAAATTGGGTATAGACATCAATAAACGACAACAATCCACACTAAGACACAACACAACTCATGCCATCTCCAGGATGTGTTGGGCTTCATAGTAAAACAACACAAGTCGACTTCACGGTTTTTGGTTCCAGAGATGTGTGAGGGTGCAGAGGTCGACGACGGAGGTCTCGGGTTCAGACTATGGATAGAAAAATGGAGGGTGAACCCCCAACACGAGTTGACTCTTCAGATTTAACTGCATGCGCCCAGGTCGACATCTGTCTTCCTAGAGCTGCATGCACTCCACTTAGCATACATTCATTTTCAAGGAACTTAGGACAACACTTGGTCAATTGTCCACCTTAGCCTTTAGGAAATAATAATAAATTATTATCCCCTTTATAGGTAAGCCCCCTAGCTTAGCCCCTAGGCCCACACACTTAGCCTCCTTCCTTACCCAACCTTGTGGAAGCTTAGTCCCCCATCACTCTTTCTTCATGGTTGGTCTGCACGCATCGATGCTTAATCTTTATTAATGTTTTGCATAATTACATATACAAAAACATGCTCTTGGCCTTTAACACTTAGGCTCTCTGGCCTAATAAACACATAATCCCACCATCTTATCAACACTAGACTCACCAGCCTACAAAACATGTTTACAATTCATAAATACAACAGGGGCTCGTCCTTGGGAATATTACAATGTCCTCCCCTTATTTTTTCACTGTCCTCAATGCAACTCTTTACACAACATCAGCAAGATTTCCAAAATTTTCAAAAAGATGCAGGTATTCTACCCGCATAGCATCCTCATGCTCCCATGTCACATCCTCAGGACTGTACCAGGTCCAATGGACCTTTACAGTCCCTATGTCTCGATTCCAGAGTTGTTTTCTCTTCTGGTCCAATATGTGCACAAGATGCACTTGCAAGATGCCTTCTTGCTCCACCTGAATCACATTTCAATCAATAACATGATTAGCATTAGGTATATATTTCTTAAGAAATGAAACATGAAACACAGTATGTACAGTCATGGATGCAGGTAATGCAAGCATATATGCAATTGGTCCAATCCTTTCTAGGATTTCAAATGGCCCACAAAATCTGGCTGCCAACTTCGAATAGTTTCCCAGCTTCAGGGAACTTCTGTTGGCTTTCACTTTCAAGAAAACATGATTACCCACTTTAAAATCTCAGTGGGTTCTGTTCTTATCATCATAACTCTTCTGCCTATCTTGGGCAACCTTCAAATTTTTCTTAATCTTCAACATTTTCTCTTCCATTTCCTTGAGCAACTCTAGCCCAACTATTGCTCTATCAGCTGGGTTATCCCAACTTATTAGAGTGTTGCACTTTCTGCCATAAAGTGCTTGAAATGGCCTCATCTTCAGTGATGCTTGATACCCATTGTAGGCGAATTCTACCAAGTGTATATAGTCTTCCCATTTAGATAATTTGTCCATCAATTCCTGGACATTAGGTACATAAACTCTTTTTTTGTACATGAGTGTTCCATCATCTCTCAACTTATAATATTCCACTCTTTGTAGCATATCACCTTGTTGTAGCTTTGCTACCAACTCCATGTACTGCAAATCTGCATTTGCAGCTTCCAAAATTCTTCCCTTAATATCAGTCTAGTACATGCTAATGGTCGTAGCATGTAATTCATGCACTCCCCTGCTGAGTGCATCAATCACTTTGTTCTCTTTTCCTTTGATATGCTTGATATCAAAATCATATTCACAAAGAAATTCCAACCACCTACTCTGCCTAGCATTTAAGGTTGGCTAATCAAAAAAATACTTCAGACTGTTATGGTCTGTCCTCAATTCAAAACTCCTTCCCGTGAGGTAGTGCCTTCATTTATTTAGAGCGTGCACTATGGCTACCAACTCCAAATCATGAGTTGCATAGTTCCTTTCATGCTCTTTCAACTTTCTGGATTCATAACAAATTACGAACACATTCTGACCGAGGACTCCTCCTAGTCCTTCTTTGCATGCATCTGTACACACTAAAGAGTCTTCATTCGGGTCTGCAATCCTTAGGATTGGAGCACTGGTTAACAACTGCTTCAATTGCTGGAAGCTTTTCTCACAATCCTCTGTCCATTGAAATTTCTTCTCTTTCCTTTGCAAGGAAGTGATAGGGTAAGCTATCATTGAGAACCCTTCAATGACCCTTCTGTAATAGCCAGCTAGACCCATAAAGGATTTGAATTCTGTCACATTCTTTGGCACCGACCATTCTCTGATGGCTTCAATATTCTTAGGATCCATGACTATCCCATCCTTTGAAATGATATGCCCCAAGTAATGGATCTGCTTTTGATAAAATGAGCACTTGCTCAACTTGGCATACAATTGGTTCTCTCTTAGCACTTGCAACACCATCCTCAGATGTTGTTCATTCTCTTCCTCTGACTTGAAATACTCCAGGATGTCATCCAAAAAGACTATGAAAAACTTGTCTAGATAGTCCCTGAATACACCATTCATTAGGCACATAAAGACAACAGACGCATTCGACAACCCAAATGACACCACTGTGAATTCATAATGGCCATACTTTGTTTTGAAGGTGGTCTTGTTGTTGTCTTCATCCTTTATTCTTACCTGGTGATATCCTGCTCTAAGATCTATTTTCTAAAATATCTTATCATCCTTCAACTGGTCAAAGAGATCATTGATCCTCGACAAAGGATACTTGTTCTTAATAGTCACTTTGTTCAATTGTCTGAAATTGATGCACAATCTCAGTGTCCCATCCTTCTTCTTCACGAACAGGACCGGGGATCCCCAAGGTGACACACTTGGGCGTATATACCCCTTCTTCAGAAGCTCTTCAAGCTGCAATTGCAGTTCTTTCAGCTCTGGTGTACTCATTCTGTAAGGATTTTTAGACACTGGAGCTGCTCTAGGCATCAGGTTAATAGAGAAGTCAATATATTTTTTGGGGGGTAGTCCTGTTACCTCCTGGAATACATCCTCAAACTCCTTTAATACTGCATGGTATTCGATCTTGGACACCTTATCCTTAGGTGCTTCCTCCAAGTGGGTTGCAAATAATTGACAGTCTTTCCTGTAGCACTTCTTCAGCTGCATTGTTGAGATTTCTCTAACAGTAATTGCCCTTGGAATTCCCTACACTTTCTTTGGGTTTCCTTCATCATCTAGGAAATTGAATGCCTTGTTACGATAGTCTAAGACGACGTGGTGTTGGTCCAACCAATTCATCCCAATTAGACAGTCATAAGAACCCAAAGCTAAGATGTTCAATTCAACCCTTGTGCTCATTCCATTCATGTCCAGTGGACAGGAATTAACCAACTCAACAACTTTTATCTTGGCTCCATTATCCAGGTGCACTAACCAAGATTTTCCATGCTTTCTTCTTGGAAATTACAAACTTTCCACCATCCTAGGGTCTATATAATAATGACTAGCCCCTGAATCAATTAAAATAGTAAAGGGATGGTTATTGATCATACCTTCCACTTCAATCATGTGCGACTGATATTCTGCTTGTTTGTTGTCCAGGGCTGCGTAGATTCTTGGTATTCTATTGCCCATGTCCTCCACTGTTTCAACTTGCTGAACATTATGGACAACTCTCACTTTGCCATTTTTGTGGGGATAATCTCTGTATTTGTGGATTCCCTGACAACCCCAACACTGATTGGGTGTCTGCCTCGACCTTTGTCCCCATACGTCAGATGTTCTCGGCTCTCTAAACGATGGATTCCTTGAGGATTGTTTCTGAAAAAGGGAGGTTTGTTTCCCTTCTACCTCTGCTCTTTCTTAAACTTCTTCTGGTCATCCCAAGCCTTCCGATAAGTAGGCTTTTCTCTTTGTTGTTCACATAAGAATTTCTCTCTTCTTATAGTTTCTTCCATAGTCTTAGGGTCATCATACTGAATCTTGTCCCCAATGGAAGGTGGTAGTCCACTCAGATACCTTTGAATTTTGATAGTCTCATCCTTGATGAAGGGAACATATTTCAACAACTCCAAGAACCTTCGTTCATATTCATCAATGGTCATACTGCCCAGCTTGATTTCAAATAACTCTTTCATCTTTCGATCATAATATCTTTTAGTTAAGTATTTCTTTTTGAAATACCTCTTGAATTCTTTCCAGGTAACATCTTTCTCTCTAATTTGTTGCACCTGTACAAGTTGATCCCACCACATGGATGCTTTTCCTTTCAGTTGATACATCACAATTCTTCCTTCTGCATGAGAAGAATAGTTCTGCAGTTGGAAATATTTCCTCATGCCAAGCAACCATGTCTCGACATCATCCTCCTTTTTGTTCTCTCCATCAAACGTAGGAGGCTTAATCTTGTTCATTTCTCGCTTCAACTCATCCACTCCAGATCTCCTGTGTTTTCTCGTAGGAGATGGTCTTGAACTACTATGTGCCTCCTTATTGGATTGCTTCGAGGAGTGGCAACGATGACTGCTAACGCTTCTTGATATTCTTTTCTTCTCAGGGGTCTTGCAACTCCCTTTTTTGCTTGAGTCACTCTCCTTATCCAAATTATTTTCGATTCTTTCCAGACTCTGCATCAACTTTAGGTTGAATTCACCCTGTTGTTCCTTAGCTTTCATGATATTCTTGTTATTTACTCGGTTAGTCTCAGAATATTTCTACAATTGATCAATGATTTTCATCATATGCCCTTCCTTATTTATCTCTTCTCCATGTCCATTGGAGTTCGATCCTTCAACTCCCAAATGGACATCCATTCCTTTTGCTTCATTCTATGAACTGGAAGTAGTCCATGCCTCTCTCATTTCTTTGCACTCATTGGCAACTCTAATTGGTTCTGACACTCGTTAAACTTCTGCAAACACAATGTGCAGAAAACCAAAATTTGTCAAGCCATCATTCCTTAACAAATCCCACAACATTCATAAACAAATCTGATTCAAGAAAACTTTCAAACTCCATTTTCTTTCGAGCTCTGCTCTGTGAAGTTTTCGGGCACTAGCCCCTTTCTCTCAGTCCCCAACCCATGTACCCATGGGTCGTGACCAAGTGCTAGATCAATAAGATCTTACTCGAGCCTTCGACCTTCGGCTTCAGAATGATTTCCAAGCACCACACAACAATCTCTCGGAGTTCGTATTACCGGACTCGCGAAGTAGGGTGGATCAACATTCCATGACTACCCAACATCCAATGGCTGACACCCACTGTGGAAATTCAAGCATGTGAGCTTTGGGACTTCGGAGCTTCGGAGCTTCGGGACTTCGGAGGATTTCACATCCACACACCCCCAACTCCCCAAACCGTTAATTTCTGAACACTTCCATGTCACCTTTGGTGACATTATTACATCTTGTCACCTCGGCATTACAAACTTTTTGGAATTTCTTTCTTTCGTTCCCTTATGAACCATCCTTCAATAGTGTCAAGTATCCAAACTTGACAACTGGTGCCACGCGTCCACTGGGACCCACAGTTTCTCACAACACTTAATGCCTTTCAAATTGCGGGGGCATGCATCCGCAGTTTGGAGTAACCCGCCTTTCATCTCGCAATTCCTCTAACACTGACACGTAACCCCCCGGGAAAACCATGGTTTGGATTGCGGGACCACCCTGAGAAATTAATTCTCGTGCAATTTGGGTCCCCACAATTCCTCCTGGACGTCGATCTAGATGTATCGTGATCAACTCCAATGTGGCCCGTCGACCTTTAACTATGTTATTCAACCTCAGGGCCCACATAGTACAACTGTAAACATTCTGGGTGGGGGCATGTGGCAGGTATAGGAAAGATCCACATCACCTTCAGGTGATGTCATCATGACTCACCACTTTGGCTCTTCAGGAGTTTCAACTCCTCTACGATCTCCTTTTCTTTCCTAGACACGGATCTAACGGTCCAAAATACTTCTCACAACAGATCTGACGACTGTTGTTGCTCCTCCTCTTGAGCTTCGTTTCTCGAACCCCTTTCTCCTTAGAGGGTTGCTTCAACACTTAGTTGACACACAAAGACTCCTTGCACTCCTTGCAACATATCTTTGCGTCCCTTCATGAGAAAACTCAATCTATTTCTCCAGAGATTTTGAGTCAAAGACTCTATTGACACACTCCCTACACCCAGGGACACTCTGATCCTTGAATTGTGTCCCTTTCGACAACAATTCACTCTGAAATATTTGTCTCGTTAACCACTAACATGGCCCATCTAGGCTCAGTGTCAAAACCTTGGTTCTGATACCATATTGTAACATCCCCAACCACCAACAGGCCGGGAAATGTTACCACACTGACACATTACTTAGCTCTGATGCCATATTGTAACAACCCCAGCCACCAACAAGCTGGGAAATGCTACCAAACTGACACATTGCTTAGCTTTGATACCATTTTGTAACGTCCCCGACCATCCACAGGCCGAGTAACACTACCACTACAGAATATACACTTATATATATATATATATATATATATATAATGCATTTTAATCGAAATTAAACACATAACACAGAGTTATTGTCAAAATTTAGGTTCAAACAAGATTAATAGTAAATCCACATGAAACGGAACACATGATAACATTTAAGCATCAGTAGCACAAACATGCATAACGTATAAATTAAGCACATACTGATACTTATCTTTTCAACTGGAGTAACACCACCAACTATGTGCAGACCTTCCACGAACCTCCCAGCCATAAACCATGCTGCTCATCATGCTCAACAGTGGGTCACCCCCGAGCTAGGACTGAGCTCCACCCAGGGCAAGGGAATCCTAGACTAGGCTGAGGTTACAGGAAAAATGCACAGTGCAACCGAAAGGATTCTCTCCAAGATCCTTCTGTGCCCACTACTCATAGACCCTCATTCCCCACATGCCTGTTCTACCTGGGAGTATACACCTTCACTGTCACATAGTTCATCAGCTGCTTCACCTCCCTCTTAGGGTCTCGGTAACAGGCTGGATCAGGAATTCTTAGAGATCTATAGCTGGTGTTGGATTCTCTCTGGGAGAAAACGACTTCCCAACAAACTCTCTCACCTAGAGAGAGCTTCTCACAGGCTTGACAACCTGCCTCTTCAACCATGAGCCTGACAACCCGCTTCTTCAACCAGTTTCAACTCAATTCCCGCAAGGTAAGGATAAAAACAAAAAAAAAACAACAACATTCGGTTAATTCATGGGTGACAACAGCCACAAGAAATTGGGTATAGACATCCAAAAATGGAAACAATCCACACTAAGACACAACATGGCTCAGGTCATCTCCAGGATGTTTCAGGCTTCACAATAAAACAACACAGGTTGAATTCACAGTTTTTGGTTCCAAAGATGCTTGAGGGTGTAGAGGTCGATGATAGAGGTCTCGGGTTCAGATTGTGGATGGAAGAATGGAGGGAGAACCCCTAACACGAGCTGACTCTTCAGCTTTAATTGCATGCACCCAGGTTGACACCTGTCTTCCTAGAGCTGCATGCACTCCACATAGCATACGTTCCTTTTCAAGGAACTTAGGACAAAACTTGGTCAATTTTCCACCTTAGCCTTTAGGAAATAATAATAAATTATTATCCCCTTTACAAGTAAGCCCCCTATCTTAGCCCCTAGGCCCACACACTTAGCCTCCTCCCTTACCCAACCTTGCGGAAGCTTAGTCCCCCATCACTCTTTCTTCGTGGTCGGTCTACACGCAACGGTGTTTAATATTTATTAATGTTCTTCATAATTACATATACAAAAACATGCTCCTGGCCTTTAACACTTAGGCTCTCCATCCTAATAAACACATAAGCCCACCATCTTATCAACACTAGGCTCACCAGCCTACAAAACATGTTTACAATTCATAAATACAAAAGGGGCTCGTCCTTGGGAATATTATATCTAAGTTTAAGTTATGGGTTTTACTATGTTTTTTGTATACTCTACACATGACTCAAGATTCTTATCAATCAAATGAAGGAGCAACTATGCGATTTTTTCAATCAAACCATGAGATCAAAATGAGCACTCGTATCCACATACATGATTGTCTCAATGATTTCTTGATTAAAGACAATTCAATGGAAATACATATATGTTCTTACTTCTAAGAACTCTGGTCCTTCCAAAAATCTCTTATGGAAATCAAAATAAACCTCTCCTTTCTTGCACAGTCTCCAAAGAAGTATGGTTTCTCTAGTCTCCAACCAGTGGAAATCTTCTCTTCTCTAGAAGGTTATTCAAGTTATAATTGTAGCTCCAACTAAGCTCCTGATTTGTTCAATGTTGCTAGCTCACAATTCTTCTAAGAGATATGTGAGGCTGGTCTGTTGATGGAAAAGTTGTTATGCCCGATAAGGCTTTACAACCACACATTGGTTTTCAAACATCATTCACTACAAACTTAGTGACACTGGTCTACTGGTGTACCCTCAATGAATTTGGAAACAAGAAACTAGTTATTCTAATCTTATTCATAGTAAGGAGTATCACATCTTTAGCTTAAACTAATCCTCCTACAAAACAAAATCGACAATTAACGATTTCTCTTTAGAATGAACACTCAAGTATATCATTGCATGCATTTTAGATTGGTCATTTTTGTTGAGCATGTATTGACTAGTGCGTACTTGTATTTTCCTAGTCAAATTATTTTCTCCATCCAAAATTGGAATCCAGTTATATTATATCATTTCTCATGGTGGTTAAAACCTGTTTGGATCCTTATGTAGTCACTTAAGCTATATGGTTCCCATAATGTTTTCTTATTTGCATAACCAATGAACAAATCCACTTAATACCCAAATTTGCCTAGGTAATGGAATGATAGTCCAAGTGAAAGGAATTCTCCCCAGTTAAGTGGGAATCAACCCAAGGAATGAATCAATCAGTTATGGATTAAGTCTACCAACAATGGAATTTAGTCAACTAGGTAAGTGAGAATGGCTAGGTAAGTGAATTAACCAAGAAATGAATCAAACTAGCGATTGAGATATCAAACAATTTGACCATGAAAAATAGAAGTCGACCTGGGTGAAGGAATCAACCAAGTGAGGAAGGTGTACAACCTCCAAGGAAGAGAAAGAATGCCTAGCTATGTGATTAATCATACAACAAGGCAATCTGCAATCCAAGGAGAAGAAAACGCCTAGGAAAGTAATAAAATCAACTATCAAGGTAATGAAATGCCCAAGTAGATCCCAACGATCTGAGTAGAGGAAAAAGAGATAGATACCATGGAACAAAATTAACAATCTAATTGGAAAGAAGAAAAGATTCATTTTTCTCAACTCTTAATGTAATTCCAATGGTGTGCATCACATAGCTATTAATGTACTTCACTTGCACACAAAGAATGCATTATCACACCATAAAATAACTAGGCATCATTAAAATCACATGGGAATCCATACATTATCTTAGAAGTGAAGCAAGAAAAAAAAGTATAGAACACCACAATGAATTCACATAATAAATCAAATCACAATATACACATTATACACCCTGGAAACCCGAATGGGAAAACTAACTTTGAATGGGGGCTTAGTCTATTTCATTTAAGCAATATTTAGTACAATATAGCTCTTGGATATTTATCCTCTTCCTCTCTTGGCTAGTAAAAATACCTTTGAGAGTGAAAACCATGGAGGAAATAGGGAGAGATGGGGGTAAGGAGAATGTTAACAACCATGATCCTTGATTTCCCATTCCTCATCCTTCTCTCCTATTCTATTTTCCCATTTTCCTTTAATTCTCTATTTTCCTCTCTTTTTATCTCACAATCATTTTTACATTTGCATTGTCTTTTACGCAAGTACTTAGTTTTACAACCAATCACTGGTTCAAATCCATTTCGAATCACACCTCCCCATTGAGAGGATTTTTGGTCTCCAAAATCTCAAGGAAACCAATTTAATTCAATGTGATTTTTGTCCACTTCTCTAGAATTTTTCTCTAACTTTGGCTCTTGGCTACATCTTTTACTCTGTCTCTAGCTCATGGTTACATCTCTTACTCTAGATCTAGCTATTGGCTCTAGTCTTATCTATGGATTTAGTTAAGGTTTTGGCTTGCTTGTTCCTGCAATGTGGAAGTCTACTCACTAAATCTCATCTCTAAACAATCTCCAGACCCAAACTCTGCACTCATCATGCATTCCCATCTCTCTCTTAGACTTGGACATAGTCCACCTTGGCACGCTTCCATCACATAAAAATTCCACAAGGGAAATGTGATATATATTCTCCTGCTATGATCAATTTCTTCTCGTCATGGAAATAACCCTATGGTGCTTTCACATGCTTGCAAGCATGTCGTGGAGTTCTCCAAAACACACCCAAGGTTATCGACCTATGTGCACCAATCTCCAACACACCTTCAAAAAAGGGTTCTTTGAATGCAATATTGAAAACAAGAATTGGATTGTGGTTTCCCTTGGCATCAACCTATTGACACCATCTTAACGATGTCATTGACCTCCTCCAATTCTATAGCTCCTTTTCTATATTCCACTCCTTGGAATAGAGATGCAGGTAGCTCTTCATCTTCTTCAATATTCACTCTCCACACTCCTATCCTAGTTGTGTGTTTATGTGGTGAAGCTTTTGATGAAGTCACCAACACTTTGCTTCCCAATGGCCACTCAAATTGTAGTGATGGTAAGATTTCTTGGCGTTTTTGTGTGGACTACTTAAGATCTAGTCATTTTCTTCCCGTGCCTTCGAGTTTGTTGTTGGTTTGGGGAAGTATTTTTTTCCTTCTTCCTTTGCAAACGTTCAATATTTTTTCATATGGATTGCTTCTCCCAGCAAGATTCCTCAAGATGGCCTTTCTTCTTGCAAAACAAACAATCCTTTGCATGCTAATAGTTGAAAATGTTGTATCCTTTCCTCTTGTAGTAGTGCAAAACAAGGGGTATCTTGTTTGAGGTAGACCTCTTGGTCTTCTTATTATTATTTCCACCACTAATTAGATTACTGCTTATTATGAGTGATGGTGCAAGCTGAGTCTTTGATCTCTTCCCATTATTTCTCTTCTTTAATATTCCACGAGAAGGTTGAGGTGGCAGTGGGATACCACCTTCACAAAAGTGGTCTTCATGGTCATCAAAACCTAGGCCTTCATGATTGACCCATGGTGTGTTAAGCCCTAAATAGTGGCTCATTACCCCTTAATTTGGGCATATTACATTATTAATGTTATTTTATTTATGTCGGCTTGAGTCCATTAGTTGTAATTGTACCTCCTAGTCTCCTATATATACCAAGGATACATTTTCATTTGGAATCATCTTGTACTTGAACATTTATGTGGTGTATGAGGTTTCCCCCCCGAAGAGGCTTATTATATGAAATTCTCTCTTTTTCAAGGTGTTGAGTACTTATTCTGAGGTTTTTCTATGCTATATTGATATTTGGTTCCTAACATATGGTATCATAGCTCAAGGTCTTGGGGTTTCACTGCTACATCTAAGACACCTTGTAATTTTCGATATAACTTTTGTTATACAATGTTTCAGAAGGAACGACTTGAAGGATATTTAGTAGACAGATCAAGGTATGTTGGGTTAAAATTTTAGCTCCTGAGGCCTTATACTTTCGTAGATACAGCCTGCGTAAGATAGGGTTCTGGAGTCATTGCGGGATTTTTTCTAGAAAACATTTTCTATAACGTTTCAGACCCTAAAATCCAGAGTCTATTCACAAAAATCACTAAGGTATTTGTGTTAAAAATTTCAGCTTCTGGGTAATCTTACATTTGTAGATACACCCTGTGGAAGATAGGATATCTGACTAGTCCTATTGACTGGTCTCAAGCAGGTGTTCCAAGTAAAACAATCATAACTTCTTCCTAGAGTATCCAAATTGAGTGAGACTGATTGAATTGGATAGTGGATAGTTCGTAGTATATCGGGTACGATTTTCATAATTTTATATCAATTATGTTGTGCGGGGCAAGCTATACAATTTCTATCTCCTGGAAAAAAATCAACAAGTTGTGGTGAAGTTACCATAAATTCCACTTGGCACATCCAATTTTGATCAGACCTATGGAATTGCAGAGAAGAAATATCAGATAACTACAAAAAACAAAGTTTCATACCCAAAAGTGCCGAAAATTTGGAGATACAACAGAATAAATATTGTCTAGCAGAACCACCTCAAAGTCAAGGTTCAAAAGTGATACTTGGCCAACATGCCACCCAAAAAGGGAACTTCTACACAAAATAAGCCTCCAGACTATCCTACTTGGACTCTTGATGAAGGTGAAGAAATGCGAAGGGATATAAATGAATTACAAAAGAAGACAGTAACAAAAGATGAACTACAAGAGATGATGGATACTAATATGGATGGTTTAAAAAGGGATATCATGGAAGGATTGAAAAATTTCCTAATAGAGAGGACACCTGAAAGTGAAAATGTATCCCATGAAACTCATGATGAGGACAAAAGGAAGGTCAATCAAGAATGGAGAAACTCCAAATTTGGGTTGAAGACCAACCACGTTCCTAAGATCGATATGAGGAAGTTTGATGGCAAGGACCCAATCACATGGATACTTCA
>SNQJ01S0015150.1:29784-77025 GCA_010110895.2 Picea sitchensis
CTCTTCCTATGAGATTCAATCCTAAGATATCAACACTAGAAGAAAGATCAGATCTAAACTCAATAAGAATGGATGAACTGCATGGAATCTTCACAGCATATGAGATGAGAACTGAATAGGAAAATCCAAATGTAAAAGAAGCAGTTTTCAAAGCATCCAAAAGATCAAAGCAAAAGAAAAAGGAACAAGAAGAATATAGTAGCAACAATGACGTCTCGGAAGATGATGAAGAAGTGGTTAACTTCATCAAAAGACTGAACAAGGGAACCAACAGTAGTTATAGAGGTAATCTTCCTTTAATTTGTTTTAATTGTGATGGTATTGGTCATTTTTGTAACAAATGTCCCCTCAAGAAAAAAAAGAAATGATGAAGGTTACTCAAAAGACAAAAACACATATAAAGGAAAAGGAACTACAAAGAAATATTTCAAGAAAAACTTATGCATCAAAGAAGACATCTCATCATTAGATGAAGATGAAGTCAGTGACAGTGAGACAGGAAGAGTTTTATTCATGGCAGTAAAAGACTCTGACAAAGAAGACTCCGAAGAAGAATATAAAGAAGCCGAAGAAGAAGTCGAAGAAGAAATTGAAGAGGCAGAAGTTGACTATAGAGAAGAATTAATGTGTGCCATAGAAGTTATCAAAAGATAAAAGAAGACAAACAAGAAACTACAAGCAGAGCTAGACAAGAAAAAAGACACTCGAGAACTAGAACAAATGATCACAAAATTGAAGGTTCAAATAGGAGAAGATAAAAGAATTGAAGAAGCACTCAAATAACAACTAGAAGAAAATGACAAGATCATTGGAAACTTGGAAGCAGAAAATTGAAGAGGCGCAAGTTGACTTCCGAGAAGAATAATGGGTATTAGAAGTTATCAAAGATAAAAGAAGACAAAACAAGAAACTACAAGCAGAAGCTAGATGTTAAAAAGACACTCGAACTAGAACAAATGATCACAAAATTGAAGGTTCAAATAGGAGAAGACAAAAGCGAACCTGAAGAAGCACTCAAATAACAACTAGGAGAAAAGGACAAGATCATTGGAAACTTGGGTTTATGATTGCCACACTAAGAAATGATATTCAAAGAAAAATATGCAAAATATCTCAAAAGTTCGATGCATTATCAACAAATAAAATTCATCTTGACAAGTCTAGTTTTGACAATCGCATCGCAAGGATCAAGTTCCAAACAACAGAAAGCAAGAAACAAATCCAAAAAGTTATAACAATTCTAAAGGGGATAAGAAGATATACAAGGAAGATTACGGTGACACTCCTCCACCTACCGAAGATTTAGATTTCAATCCTCAACAAATGAAAGATGGGACTCAAGAAGAAAAGGATTCATAAGAGCACCTCCCTTCGTAAGATCTTCAACTCTAGGTATCAAACTATATTTTTGGTTTATGTTATGTATGTAATAATTTTGACATAAAGTTGTAAAATGCAGAGCTAACAATGTGAACAATAACAACTTTGAGAGTCATACACAAAGGAGTTATTCAAGACGACCTAGTGAAACACAAAGAAGAATTTACAATAAGTTTTAATCCTTGAGTACTGAAGTGGAATTCTACAAATGTAACACTTTGACACGTAATAAAGATTGTAGAATGACAATCCTTCCTAAAGTACCTCAAAAAAATAACAATGTAAACGTAGAACCCTCGAAAATGACAAGGATAAGAAAGCAAGATCAATAGCAATGAAGAATGCACAAACCTCAATCAACGTAAGAAACATGGTTGGTATGTTGACAAAGGGTGTTCAAAACACATGACAGATGATAAATACAATTTTCTTACATTACAAAAGTAAAGAGATTGATCAGTCTCCTTTCGAAATGATAATTCATCCAAAAATCATTGGAGAAGGCAATAATCCTCGAATTGGGAACAAGAATGGAAAGGCACAAAATGGTTCACTGTAGAAGATATGAAACATAATATTCTGCGAGTGATCAATCGCACTGCGTTCATAAAGCTACTTCATCTCACAAAAGTGAGATAAGAAAGAAGGTTCAAGGAAATTATTCGCTACAGCTTCAAGAACTTCAAACAACATATATGCGGTTAAGTGAAATTGAAATGAAAGTGTTGTCTTAGGAAAAGGAAGATGAATGTCACATGGCATAGAAGAATGGTCACATGCATTTTGATAACCTTCAAAGTCAGCAAAAGAGAAGCAGAAATGCCCTGCATCCCTAAACCAACCAACACTTTATGCAAGCATTGTCAACAAGGAAAATAAAAAAAGACCGTAGTTCAAATCAATAAAGAATATTCAACAACAAGACCAATCGGAAATCGACTAGTTGGACCAACTACAACAAAGGGCTTTAAAGGTGAGAGATATTTTATGTTATTAGTTGATGATTATACAAGAAATGACCGGCAGCTTGTTTTTTCAAGAACAAGTCAAAAGCTTTTGAAAATTCAAGCTCTACAAGGAAATGGTTGAAAATGATGATTCAAGAATCAAATGCTTGAGATCCGATAATGGAGGAGGGTCTAATTTCAAAGAAATTCTATGGACTCAACAAGCAGCAATTTCATGGAATAAAAAAGAAATTCTCAACAGCTAGGACACCCTCAATGGAGCTGTTGAAAGAAAGAACGGGACAAGACAGGAAATGGCCTCAACAATGATAATGGATTCCCACCGACGATATATTTGATTACAGGCGACGTACAACAACACATTCAAAAAAAAACAAGTAGTAATGCTCGAACACCGATAAAACCCTAATGCAGCTATGGAAAGGAAGACCAACAAATGAAGCACTCGGTAGTTTTTGGAAGCAAATGATACATCAAAGAGAAGATGGCAGAACGGGAAATTTTTACTCTCAGGACAACAGGAATTTGTTGGTTACTCAAGTATAAGGAAAGCATAGAAGTGTTACAATCTAAGATTAAACAAAGCCATGGAAAGCATCAACGTAACATTTGATGAAATAGGTAGACAAGAGTTAAAGGAATAAGAAAATGAATCATTGGAACATATTTATGAAGAAGAAGTATAAGATGAAGTAGAAGAGGAAGATGAAGAGAACTGGTTTAAATGAAGAGAGAAAGTCTCCAACAAGTATCTCCAAAGACACCGAAAATGAGTATAGAAGAATCATCCTTCCGATCATATTATTGAAAACAAAGATTTAGGAGTTGAGACTAGAAAAAAACTGGCTTACCTGCATTAAACACACCTAGCAATTTTATCTACAATTGAACCCAAACCTTTGAAGAAGAAGCCAACAAGATCGAATTTGAATACATGAATGAAGAATTGGATCAAATAGGATAAAATGACACTTGGAACCGGTTCCATCCAAAGAATAAGAATGTGTGGATCTGCGACAAAAGTGGTCTTCAGAATAAATTGAATAAATGATAGGTTTTCACGAGAAGGACAAAAGTTAGATTGGTATGTAAACAATATGCACAAATTGAAGGAATCAAAATTGAAGAGACATTTTCCTGTTTCGCCGAATGGAAGTAATCTGGCTTGCTTTTAGCTTATGAATGCTCCAATAATATTAAGGTGTATCAGATGGACGTAAAGTTAGTTTTTCTGAATGGGGAACCTGAAGAGGAAGTCTACATTGAACAACCGTGGCGATCATCCTAAACATCATTATTATGCGTATAAATTGAAGAAGACCTTCCAGATCTAAAACAGCTCCGAGCATGGTAATTCCTCGACCGATAAGTATCTACGTAGGCTATTCGTAAAAGGAAGTGCAACAACCATACATCAAGAAAAAGTCAAGGTAATATTGTATTAATTGAAGTTTATACAGATGATATTATTTTGGTAGTGATGATGACAGTGTTGCTTTGGTGAATTTAGTAAAAAAGATATGCGTAATCGAATTTTGAAATGTCAATACTGGAGAACCATCCTTCCTTCCGCCTCAGATCCGCCAAAGCAACCAAGGAATTTTTATTTCAAACCAAACATATATCGAGAAATTCTAAAGAGGTTCGAATAATATTGCAAACCGGGCTTTATCACCCCCATGCAAACCGCCAGGTTCAACAAAGATGATGATCTCAAGTCTTACAGATCGAGGGTAATACAGTCACCGATCTAAGATCCTACTATATGTGACAAATATCTAGACTCGTGATAATGCATGCAGCTGGAACAGTGGTAACGGATTTCAAGCAAATAATTCAAAGGAACCACATGTATTAGCAGTGGAAGAAGATTTTGGATATCTCAAAGGAACGTAAGAGAGTTTGACATGGTATCCAAAAGGAAAGGATCTATCACTCTATTGCCTACACAAGATGCGACATGTGTTGTATTGATGAATTGATGAAGGGAATCTCGAAGTGGAGCAACGCTCTACTTGGTTGAGTGTTTGGTATATTATATAAGCAAGAAACAATCATCAAGATCTTTATCTACGTACTTATATGTGAAAGCATATTGGTGAACAACATCATGTTGTACATGGGTTCTTGGATGAAACAAACTTTATATACAAGTTGTATATGATGAGTCCATTCCAATCTATTGTGATAATACAAGTGCTATCAATATCTCTCGAATACCCAAGAGACTCCAAGATCTAAGCACATTCCAATCAAGTATTATTTTCTATGGAAGCTGTGCTGCGAAAAGAATATCGAGTTGAGTATGTGGGCACAAAAGAACAAGTGGGTGATATTCACAAAACCACTTCCACGAAGCCTTTGAATATCTTCACTAAAGAATTGGAGTTATTTCTACCCAAAATGAATTCTTTTTACGCTTTTATATGTCTTAGATTTAGATGGAAGCACCATAAGAGGACAGCTCACCGTGGAGAGTACCGGGATGGAAAATGTATCCTTCCATTGATGACAAAGGGGGAGAGGATGACACATGCAGAGGATAGAGGCATGGTTCCGTGGGGGAGCAGATTTATCGATGCAGAGGACAAAGAGAAATTTTACCCGATACGAGGACAGAGGCATGGTTCTAGGGTAGCATGAGTGATATGATTTCAAGACAGAACGTGAGTGTTTCCATCAATGCCAAATGGGGAGATTGTTGATTAAGGTTGGTTGTCATTGATGTCAACCCTTGAAGAAATCCCCGCAACACAAAGGTTTGGGTAATGGACCCAATATTGTTTGATGTAAATATGACTCATTATTTTCTTGTCAGGGTTGATAAGAAGTAAATATGGATGAACTCCAAAGTGGTCCCCTTATGGTGAAAGCCCTCACAGGAAGACGCTTTGCGGAGTAAGAGAACCCATGCATAATTGTGGAATAATGAGATGAAGGAAAATGAATTTGTCAGGAAAACTATCCAATATGGATAGTGCTTGTCATTCCATTTCCAGTGGTATGTGGAACATCACATAACTCCTCACGGTTAGAGAGTTATGGCCATGAGAAGTTGAAGACCCCAGGTTTGGGTAATGGACCCAAGTTTTCTTTATGGATAACGGTATGAGTTATGATATATTTTTAGATAATACTATTCTATATGGAAAGTACATGTTATTCCATTTCTATTGGTATGTGGAATGTCACATAACTCCTCACGATTTGAGAGTTATGGCCTTACGAAGTTGAAGGACCCTCACATGTCATTTAGAAGCCCCAAAAGGTCAAAGTAGTCAAAGTGGTTTAAGGGATTTTAAAAGGTAAATAATAAAGTGAAGTGATGAGTGCACTATAATTCAAAGTGAATACAAAATAAATTTTTTCAATAATAAATTTAATGCAGAAATTAGAAGTGGGTTAACCCTAAAATAAGGAAAGTGGGGCCAAGTGACTTAGAAGATGTTTTTAAGGAAGCTACTTGGAGAGTATAAATAAGAGGCAAGTCTCTCTCATTTTAATCACACTTGAGAATATTGAATATCTATAGGTGTCTGAGGTAACCAAGGATATTTAAGCCTAAATTTTGAGGGAAGGTGAAGAAAATAAGGCCGAAATGCAAGGAAGGATAAAAAAATTTGATGGTGCTTTCTAAGGTATGTTTTTTTCAGGTCATCTCACCAATCCTCTTATGAGAACCAAATCATATGACTTCAGGCACAAACCTATTGATTGAGCACCAACTCAATATTTCCTTGTTCCACCCTGACACCCTGATCAATTACAAGCTTCAACTTGCAGATAACAGACACCAATCTACCAAAGAAAAACAACACTAGATATTCTACAATTTCTTCTTCTTCTTTATTACTGCCAAACAAAAAATTCTTCTTCCATAAGTAGTCTCAAAACATTTATATGATACTGAGTTATTCCTTAAGAGCTATTGTGAAATACAGAGCTTCTCGTATCACCAAATTATATCCCTACAAAGATCATGTCTCAAATATTATAACATCCTAAACAAGTATTTGGACCTACAAGTAGACGAGGACACCAATCCTCTTATGAGAACCAACTCATATATCATGCACCAACCTTCAAGCTGTAGATGAGGACACCAATCCTATTATGAGCACCAAATCATATGACTTCAGGCACCAATCTGTTGATTGAGCACCAACTCAATATTTCCTTGTTCCACCCTGCCACCCTGATCAATTACAAGCTCCAACTTGTAGATAGAAGAAACCAATCTACCAAAGACAAACAACACCAAATCTTCTACAATGTATTCTTCTTCTTTATTACTGCCAAAAAAAAATCCTTCTTCCATAAGTAGTCTCAAAACATTTATACGATACAGATTTATTCCTTAAGAGAACTTGTGAAATGAAAAACTTCTCGTATCACCAAATTATATCCCTGCAAAGATCATGACTCAAATATTAAAACATACAAAACAAGTCTTTGGACCTTTAGAATTCCCAAAACATTATCTTCATTGTTGTACCATCAAAAAATGCTCTTCTTAGATCTCTGTGTTTTCAAATCTGTTATCTTAGAGCTTCAACTTCTTCTCCAGCTCAACAAAAACTCTCCTTAAATATCTACAACCCCAAGAAAAATATTAAATCAAATTATTTTCTCTTCTAGCAGCCAAAAATCATCATATTAGAACTCTTCTTAGTTACCTCATTTTCATAGTCATGCTCTTCTACGATTTTTGCAAGCCCAAACAGGTTATCTCAGAGCTTCTTCATCTTCACACCCCCCTTTTCTTCATTTTTCGTTATACATATATATGGTTTCAATTGAGTTTTGTGGACTTATTTTACGATGAATGCAGACCTGATTCATCCTTCGAGTCAACCAGAGTGTCAAAACTGCCATTGAAATGTTTTCACAGAGTATAAGCCCCAAGGGTTTATTTTCCTTCATTACTTGAGTTATCCCAATGGGCATATAACCAAGTGCATGGGACCACATGATTTATTGCAGGGGGAGAGACCCTTGACTCGGATCTCGAGGGAGGGGGGGAATAAACAATACGTAAACACGTATATTTTCAGTTCATGCACTACTCTCCTCCCCTTGGTAAAATTCATTTTGGATTATTGATCTCATGGCTTGTCTAATCTCAATGGTCAATCTACGATCATATATTTACCACAGAGATTTTATGTTGTGGGACCTCACCTTCCACGTGTCATCTCCTAGGTGGATTCCCTTATGTCATCTTGACGTTTCTCGGCATCGGGTAATCGAGACTTACCCTGTTTCTCAATGAGAATGGAATAGCTTCTACATGCACCAACTTCGTTCTAGTTATGAGTTACTTCTTCTTTCTGCGGTCTTGATATGGTTTAAATTCACAGCAAGGATTTGCACATGATCTCCTTCAAGTAAAACACTTCGTTGTTTGTCATATTAACACATAGACTTCATTTATTCAATTATCTCCATTACCATTCGATGATATGATTCACGTTCTTCTTTAAGGTATTCAATAGTTCTTCCCATAATGTCAAACTCTTACTTCATTATCTATCTCAACAGTTGTATCTACCAATTGCCTATAGTTCCTGAACCACCAAGTATCATTATAAGTGTCTTGTGGTATTACCTAAACTGCATTCCTTCCCTGCCACTTAACATCAATGAAAATATACTCAACAATATCCTCCTTTGTCATTGATGGAAACTCTACTACAATCTCCCCCTTTGAGTTGCTACCCATGTCAATGTGTTGTTGAGTGCTTTTTATTTATTTCTTTATTTTTGTTCCCGATGACAGTATGATCCTATAGTTTTCCTTCTTTCTCTCCTCCTTTGCCTCATACTTATCTAGTGTTTCTTCTTTCTCCCCCCCTTTGACATCAAGTACAAAGGGTGCACTCACTTAGGGATTTGTTGAATCCCTAATATCTATCTAAGGTACTCAAATGCATCTTTAGGAAGGGGCTTGGTAAATATATCTTCATTTTGTTCCTTGGTGGGAACATACTCCAACTTGACAATCTCATCATTTATGTGTTCCTTCAGAAAATGATATTTGATTGGGATGTGCTTTGTCTTTGAGTGCATCATTGGATTCTTGGAAATACTTATAGCATTGGTGTTGTAACATAATATAGAAATTGGTTGATTGTATTATATCTTGTTGTCTTGCAGTGTTTTCTTCATCCAAAGGATTTTTTTGCAATAGGATGTTGTCGCAATGTACTCTACTTCTGTTGTGGATAAGGAGATTAAATATTATTTCTTGTTTAACAAAGATACTAAACAATTTCCCAAGAAGAATTCTCTTCCACTTGTGCTCTTCCTATCATCAACATTGCCTACCCAATCTGCATCAGTGTATTTTTTTAGGGTAAATTCTTCTCCTTTTGGATACCACAGTCCAAAATCCAATGTGCCTTTAAGGTACTTGATAATTCTTTCGAATACCACCACATGTGATTCTTTTGGCGCGGATTGAAATCATGCAACCAATCCAACAACTTGCATGACATCAAGCTTTGATGTAGTTACATATTAAAGGCTACCAATCATTGATCTATACATGGTGTGGTCTACGTCTGGTGATTCATCATCCTTTCTCAATTTGCATCTTACAATCATTGGAGTACTGATAGGCTTGTAGTATTCCATATTGAACTTATTTAACATATCCTTGATATATTTTGTCTGGGAAATGAATACCTTTGTTTGACTAAGAAATTTGTATTCCTAAGAAGAAAGATAATTGACCTAGCATGTACATCTCAAATTATTTTTGCATGTCCTTTGAAAACCTTTGACTCAAATCATCAAAATTGCTTCCAAAGATGATATCAGCTACATAGACCACAATGATAATCATATTTCTATTTTCTTCTTTGATGTAAATATTACTTTCTACAGTTCCTCTCTTGAAACCTTACTATTGTAGTTACTCATCAAGCCTTGAGTACCAAGATCTAGGTGCTTGATTTATACCATAGAGGGTCTTCTTCAGTTTGGACACAAAATCTTGATTTTCTGTCAGTTGAAATCCCTCGGGATGTTGAATGAATACTTCATCTTCCAAATTTTCATTTAGAAATGTAGATTTAACAACCATTCAATAGACTTTGATACTCTTGTAGCTTTCAAATTCCAAGAACATTCTAATGGATTCTAGTCTAGCTACTAGAGAAAAAGTTTCATCAAAGTCTACACCTTCAACTTGAGAATAGCCTTTACATATCATCCTTTACTTATTTATCACTACCTATCCATCCTCATTTAGTTTGTTTCTAAAGACCCACTTACTGCCAATTACATTCGTGTCTTTTGGTCTAGGAACTAGCTCCCAAGTTTCATTTTTCTCAATATGGTCTAATTCTTCATTCATAGCATTAACCTAGTTTT
The DNA here is from genome assembly GCA_010110895.2 of Picea sitchensis. Taxonomy (NCBI): domain Eukaryota; kingdom Viridiplantae; phylum Streptophyta; class Pinopsida; order Pinales; family Pinaceae; genus Picea; species Picea sitchensis. The sequence continues at coordinate 39,510 of SNQJ01S0015150.1, forward strand.
TGTCTTTGATAACTTCTTCTAAGTTCTTGGGTTCTATTTTAGACAACAAAGACATATTTACATGTTTTGGTGATCTTACCAATTTCCTTCTCCTTTGGACTCCTATGTTGTTATCACCAAGAATTAGTTCTTCAAGGTGGTTCTTTTAAACATATCTTGAGCACGTCTTTGTGTCTTTTATAGGAGCTTCCTCTTCTTCTTCTTATTTTGCATTATCTTCCCCATAGTCTTTCTCTTCTTCTTCTTCTTCCGCATTATCTTCTCCATAGTATCTCTCTTCTTCCTCTTCTTCTCCATTATCTTACTCATTATTTTTCTCTTTGTCACTATAACTTGTTATTGTTGGTTGGTCATTTGTTTTCATATTGATCCTTCCAGGATTTTCAACATTCACTCTTACATTTGTACTTTCAACAATTTTATCTAATCTCATATTTAAACATCTGTAAGATCTTTTTTAAGAGGAGTACCCAAGCAAAATACCTTCATCACATCTATAGTTAGACTTACCAAGATTGTCATCATCTATTTTTATGTAGCATTTGCTTCCAAAAACCTTAAGGTGTTTGGCATTTGTTAGTCTTCCTTTCCACAATTCATATCGAGTTTTGTCCCTTTTTTCTTGGAGTTGTGCTCTATTCAGAATATAGACAGCTGTGTGTACTGCATCTCTCCAAAATATATCTGGCAGTTTAGCTTGATTTAGCATAGTTCTGGCTATTTCTTGTACAATATTTTTTTTTTCTTTCAGCCACTCCATTTTGTTGAGGAGTTCTTGTAGCTGAGAAGTGTCTCCTTATTCCATGATCTTCACAGAATTCATTGAACTCATCTGAGGTGAATTCTCCTCCATTATCTGATCTTAGGAATTTGATCTTGAAATCTGTTTCATTTTCAACTAATGCTTTGAATGCTTTAAACTTCCTAAAGACTTTGGATTTATGCTTGAAAAAGGCTACCTAAGTCATTCTTATGTAATCATCAATGAACAGTATGAAGTAACGATTACCTTGTAGACTTTTTGATTTGGTTGGCCCACATAGATCAATGTGGATGAGTTCCAATGGTCTTGATGTTGTATATTCATTGGTTCCAAATCTCACTCTTGTTTGTTTTCCATGTTGACAATGTTTACAAATTCCTGATGATTTTTAGCATGCCACTTACTACCTGGTTGTTACTAATCTTCACTAAGTTGTCAAAACTTAAATGTCCCATTCTGTTATTCCATAACTAGCTTTCAACTGTATGTCCCACACAACATACTTCTCTTCCAATTTGATTTAGAATGTATATACATTGCTTGGAGTTCTGATTGTTGTTGCTACCAATCTGCCAATGTCTTTTTTTCTTATTATGCATTCCTGGGAGTTAAACAATATTGTGTTTCCCTGGCCACACAACTGACTAACACTTAGAAGGTCGTGCTTTAGATATTCAACTAGCAGAACATTTTATGTTGTGGCCTTCTAATTTCCAAGGTTGACTTTACGTTTCCCAATTATCTGGGCAGATTTATTATCTCCAAATGAAACACTTCCTCCCTTCTCTCTTTTTATCTTAAGGAATTTGTTTTTATCTGTAGTCACATGCCTTGAGAATCAATTATCTATGTACCAATAACTTTCTTTTTCCTGAGAATGCATTGCTAAATCACAAAAATCACATTCTTCTTGAGAACTCTTCTCTTGTTTCTTCTTCTAGACTTTGGTGGTATTGTTGACAGCAATATGTTTTTCAATAGGGGCATGTATCCAACTTTTGCAATCCTGAGATTTATGGCCAAAGTAATGGCATTTATAACATTTAAGATCGTAGTTAAGTAGTGGAGAAAATGAATTCATGTTTTTGTTGTCAACATGATTTTTGACTTTGTTGTTCACATAATTATTTCTTGGAGCATTGTACATGCCTCCATTTATTCTTTGGTCATTTATTGGATATGCTTTGTTTCCTATTTCCTTATGTCCAAAATTGGTGCATGAAAAATTGTTACCAAGAAAGGGATATTCATACTTGTTCATTGTAGGTCTTCTTGGTGTCATCATCTTTCTGAATTCATTCTTCCTGTGAAGGATAGTTGGCTTATGTTGGTCAGGGTTTTCTTCATTGGTGTTCTCATTAAGTTTAATGGAATTGTTCATAGCATAGCTCTTGGGTTCTTCCTTGGTTCTCTGTAATGTGGGGTTGGGATTGCAACCAAGTCTAGTTCTATCGAGTGATGATCTTTGGTTATCGAGCATATTGTCTAACAACATGGAACTTTGTTCAATTTTTTTATTGTTGTTCAACTCGGCTATAAGCACATCGATTTCCTTCATTAGGGAAACATTTTATTTTTCAAGTTTCTCATAATATTCTTTTTTGTTCTGCAGTTGACTCATTATTTCCTCTTCAATTTTGTTTTGTTCTTCTAGTTGAGAAACCAAATCAAAATTATGTGAAAATTCTTCCTTAAACAATCTATTCTTTCTTCTGAGTCTCTTTATTTCATCTAGAGCACATAGCAATTTTCCTTCAATATCAACATACACATCATCATTTTCTCCAGTTTCTAGAATGTTTTCAATAAATTCATCTTTATTAGAATCTATTTCTAGGGCCATGAATAGAACATCTTCTTCAATATCTTCATCACTTTCAGAAGATAAGTAGTCATCCTCTTTGGAATAAAGATTCTTCTTTTTCTTCTAGAAGTATTTGTTCCTTTGAGTTTTACCCTTTCTTCTTTCAATAGGGTTAAAATCATCTTTATCTTTGTTGTCCCTGTTTTTATTATAAGGGAATTTGGAAACAAATTTGGCTTCTTCTACATCAGAATCATCATTGGAGTTGTCACTTGATCTTTATTTTCTCATGCTAGTCTTCTTAGAGTATTTTAATGTTGCTTCTATTTTAGGCACTTCTTCTTGTCCTATTCACATCTCATAGACTGTAGGAATTCCATGCAATTCATTCATTGTTAATTTGTCCAATTCTTTTCTATCTTCAAGGGATGATATCTTAGGATTGAATATCATAGGAAGTGACATGAGTAATTTTTGCACAATGAATTTCTCATCAATCATTTCTCCCAAACCTCTAATGAAGTTTACAATTTCATCCACACGTAAAAGGTATGCTATAATGTTTTCTTCTTCATTCATGTTCAAGGTTTCAAATTGACTTCTATGAGTTTGTAGCTTTGCTTTCTTTACTTTATCATCTCCTTCATGGGTGTTTTGCAGTTTATCCCACATCTCCTTTGTTGAATTACAATGCATAACTTTGGTGAATTCTTATTTTTATAATCCTTCGATAATTTTATCCATAGATTTTGCATTGTTGTCACTGAGCTTATTTTCACCTATATCAAAAAGTGGATTTTTTGGGGCTTCATAACCATTCTTTACTGATTCCTAGACACCATACCCTAGTGATTACAAATACACTCTCATTATGATTTTCTAGAAGGCATAATTTGTTCCATCAAAGTATGGAGATTTTTTTAAGGTTAATCTCTCATGTTTATCCACGTGACCTGCTGGGATCTGCCTTCCAGTGGTTACATTGTTGTTGAATAAATCTTTCTCTAACACCAATTGTTGAAATGTTCAATAGTACTGAGAGGGTGGGGGGGTGAATCAATACTAGACAATTTAATTTATTTTCTTTCTAAAGACTACTTCAGTCACTTTAGTATTTTATATGTAGTCAATCATATCATAAGTAAACATTAATTTATTCACAGTACACAGTTGTTTGAGATGGAAACCCAGATGGGAAGAAAACCTCTTGAAAATATTTTATCAATAAATATCAATTCACAAGTCACTATTAATGAGGACACCAATCTTCTGCAGGAACCAACCTACAAGTAGACGAGGACATCAACCCTCTTATGAGCACCAACTCATATCTCAGGAACCAACCTGCAAGTGATGAGGACACCAATCCTCTTATGAGCACCAGTTCATATGACTTCAAGCACCAACCTGTTGATTGAGCACCAACTCAATCTTTCCTTGCTCCACCCTACCACCCTGAACAATTACAAGCTCCAACTTGGAAATAACAGACACCAATCTTCCAAAGACAAACATCACCATATCTTCTACAATGTATTCTTCTACTTTATTACTACCAAGCAGAAAATCCTTATGACATAAGTAGTCTCAAAAAATTTAAACGATACATTATTCCTTAAGAGCACCTGTAAAATACAAAGCTTCTCGTATCACCAAATTATATCCTTGCAAATATCATATCTCAATAATTACAACATACATAACAAGTCTTTGGACCTTTAGAATTCCCAAAACATCATCTTCATTGTTGTACCATCACAAAATGCTCTTCTCGGATCTTTGGGTTGGAGCAGGCTATTTTGGATAAGTTTTTGGAATTGTGCAGAAGTGAATCACGCGGAAAGTCAGCAAAAGATAAATACGTGCGGAAGAAATTTAGCACATTTTAAGGAATCAACGCATGAAAGGAGGAGGTTAGTTAGGATTTTTGGGACATTTTTTTCACATTGTAATAGTCTAAGCCCTAATGTAATACTATACATATGTAATGGGTTTTTGGGGTAGAGGTTGTTTGTTGATTATCTCATAAGGTGCTAGTGGCTAGTAGTTCGGATATGCATGAGTTGAGTAGTTGAGTATGAGCTGAGTTGAATATCAATCAAGAGATATGTGTGCATTGCAGCATAGAATGACATGGGAAGGTTTGGGTTTTTACTGAATATTATTGTATGAGTGTAGTGCGCACAATTGTAAGGAAGACTATGAATGAACAATATAAGAAGCTATTCGTTATGGACATAGCCTAGTTTGTGGTGAACCACGTTAAATCTTTGTGTTATGATGGATGTTGTGATGTGTTTACTTTATGTTATGTTTATTACACACATAGAATATATGTTTAATGGTTAATCTGAACATGTATTGAATGGTCCTATGCACATGTTGAATGGTTAAGTAAGATGAATATGTGATGTGCTTTTATGATGTTATGAGTTCGCACAAAGGTTACTTGAATGAATGCTAGTCGAATGGATATGATGATTACTTCACGTTCCCCCATGAATATGGAAACCTGGTTCCTATTGTCCCCATAGGTACCTCGGGTGAGATTTCACCTGCTTGGAGGTGATACCAAAAGAGTCGGTATCTTTAGGGTTTTGTTGGTGATTTAATGTTGAACCTTAGGTCTGTCCACCGCACACCAAAAAATGGTTTCGTTATCGGGACTAGGATCAGTGAATGAGGGGAATGTGGAGGCAAACTAAGGAAGAAATTCAACAATGGTTAGATGCAAAGGAGATCGATTTTGCAATAGATTAGAATCAGAACTCGCAGATCAACATAGAAGAATGGTTACAGAGGTATGTGTTTATATATTTGCATGAAATTTTCTTTGTTGATTTCCCGAATGTTTTGATGAAGTGGATACATAGATTTGTTGAGAAAAACAAAATATATCACATTGTTTCTCTGAGAAACTGGACTCCTAAGTTGATACGAGAACTCAATGCCATGAGTAATTAGGTGACATGCATAATAGATTACTTGTTGAATAGTATATTGAGAGGTTAAATTGTTGAATTTTATATAGATTGCACTCAGTCGTACAGTACTGTTGAGAGGGACTTCTTTAAAGTTCCATGTGGAAGATACTTAATGCCACTGTCTACTTGGATTACAATGTTGTTGTGTGATAAAGGATGTATGAAGATGGAATCTGACTACTAAGATCCTTTACACATAGGGGGAACTAGGGGTTGACCAAGGAATGGTATGAGTGTTGTAGGGAAGAGTGAATGAGGAACAAATGATTTGGTGATGCTGAGAGAAGAAGAAGGTGTTATAGAAGAAGAGAGTGGGGTATTGTGTAGTGGAAAGAGATTTCATTATAGTAGGAATATGACTGTGGCTGAAAGAGAAGAGAAGCATAATGAGTTTAAATAAAGAGACACTGGTATAATAATCCATATCGTACCATGCAAAAAATATCAACTTAGTCTGATAGAAGAAGATCCCACTCAGGCCAGACTCTGCTCAAACCCATGACCCCTTGCGCGTCTCCAAGATCTGAAGAAAATTTGTCAATTGTAGTTAGTAAGGGAAGTAAGGATAACAATCAAGGGAATTAAAACAATGGAAGTAGTATAGTAACTCAAGCTCAGATAGTGTCACCAAGAAGGAATACTGCAGAACACTATGGCGGGGGTAGACCCCACCTTAAGGATGCCTCTTTTTCACGGGGTCGGTTCATAAGATGCAAAGTAACATTTTTTTTATTTTTGAAACCATATGGACTATGAAGAACATCCAAGACAATGATGTGAAGATTGAGTAGTTAGCAATGAAGATTTCATAGTTAGCAAGGACCTTCATAGAACGTGCATTATTGTGGTATATGAAATATCATAATACTACACCTGCCAAACTAGAACATTGGCAGAAGTAAGGAAATATCTATTGAAAGAGTTCCAGAAACATAAATTCGAGTCGCAATGCATAACATAACTTAGGGAGATCAAGAAGATAGTCAATGAATCAGTGTGGGATTATGATCAAAGGTTCAATATTTTGAAGGATTGACTATCATTTTAGATTCTAGATGAGAAACATAGGGAGTGTTTTATTACAATATTATTACCACATATACATTGCCCTTTGCCACAACAGAAGATTGTGACGTAGTCAGAAGATCTGGATATTGCTATGAAATTGGAATCATGTCCTGTAGGATAAAGTGGTGCAGGGATGGCTCAAGTTCAATAACAACTAGTAGCATTGACCATCCAGTTGCAAGAAATTGCTAAGGGGAAAGAAAAGTGCAAAAATTTATGGTGCACTAATTGCATAACTGAGGGTCATCATAAAAATGAATTTCCAACTTTTTTCAGTAGTATTTAAATACATGAGCTCCAAGTACCTTAGGACCATGGTGCGATATTTGCAATTCGATGGGTCACCACCCTACAAAATATCAAAGTAATGCAAGGAATTCGTTTTGCAATTTTTGTAAGTCGGTAGGACATGATGAGAAGGAGTGTTGTGCATTCGATATGACGAGAGAGATCATTGCAAACACTTATAGAGTCAAAGGGGAAGAATCAGAAGGAAGATTTTCGTAGTATAATACTCCAAGAGGTTATAATCAGGGAGGTAGAGGAGGATTTAGAAGTTGGAGAAGAGGAGTGTTCGGTAGAGGAAGAGGATCTATTATATGTTATAATTTTAATCAACCCTGATACTTGGCTCGAGACTATCTGAACCCCTGCACGACATGTACATATTACAGAGCATTAGACCATGTGACAAAAGATTTCCTGCAGTTGATCATGAAGTGGAAAGAAAAGAGGAATATGAATGAAACTATACAGATGATAGTAGTCGAAGATCATGACGACCAGCTGAAAATAGTTGCAGTTACGTGTGGAGGGATAAGAATCAGAGTTGATGCAATGGATCAAGGGAATAAAATACACCAGTGGGTAAGGAAAGCAGTGGAGCCTTATTTGTTTTTTAATCCTAGAAAAGAGAAAGAGACCTACCAACAAGCAAGAAAATAAGTGTTAGGAGCGAAATGGATAGCATCGATATCAACTATGCCACCTTTGTATGATATCCCACCAGTATATGATACGACACTAGTCTATGATCCCTCGGAAAAGAAAGTTTAAAAGGTAAGCACTTTGAATTTTTTTTAAGAATCTTCTTAGAATTAATGAAGGATGAATCTGCTTTGAGTATTATATGCAGAATGAATGACCATTGTGCACAAGAGAAATAGATACCTATCGTACATCAAGAAGTTAACCGTATGCACCAAAAGAAGAGAACGAATAGGGAGTTCTAACTTAATGCACAGATAAGAGATTACGATATGGATAATATTATTATGGATATGGGGTTTGATGTAAATGCCATCCAGAGGAAAACTTGGGAGATGATGGGCCGGCCAAAGTTGATTTTGTCACCTATCTAGTTGAGACTAGTGAACCAACATAAGATTGTTGCATTTGGAAGGTTGACATGGGTAAGTGTCAATATTGATGGAGTGTGAAGTGTGATGGAATTTGAAGTGATATAAATAGTAGATGGTAGCACACCTTATCCAACACTATTGGGACTTGATTGGGCATTCGATAACCAGACTATCATTGATCTAAAGAAGAGACAAATGGTATTTGAAGTAGAGGACTTGAAGGTTATTGTGCCATTATATCCCACCAAAGAAGAAGATTTGTAGACTCGGAAAAAGGGAAAAGAACCTGATAATCTATATAATATGACTACGCGGATGGATGATTATGTGAAACCTACATATGAGGGAGTACTCAGTTGGTGGAGTATTAGTTATTGTGCATCAAACTCAGAAGAGGATCTAGAGAATTGGAAACAAATATTGCATGAAGCATCGATGAGGAAATGTGCTTGGATTGCTCACGCACTGTGATGGATTGGGACAAAGATATGTGAACCTCCAAGGTAAGATGGACTAATTGATGTAGCATCTTTTGTAATAGAATTTGAATTGAAAATATTAGATTAGAAAATATTATTAGCTTTAGATTTTGCACTAAAAGTGACTCTAGGTAGATGGTGGGATGCACAAAAGGAAGGAATAAGAGATTGGCAGTAGTGCAAAAGGTTACTATAGGTCAGGTTTGGGATAGATAACGAATATTCCATACATAATTATATTGGGTTAAGTTTCCATGAAAACCATATTACATAGTGCATATTGACGTGGAGATTAGTACCTCAACAAGAGTAGACACATTTGTTTGTGCATACTTTGGACACAATTCCGAAGAATTGGTACACAAAACTAGAAGTGCAAAGAGGAACAAGAGATTGAGAAAATTTGACTAGGAACTTCAAGGTAATGTTCAACTTTGAAAATGATGATCCCTTGATTGATTCAACCATGTAGGTTATCAAGAATAATATTTTTTCATCAGGAGACTCAACAAACTTAGTACCAGTATGTAATGTGCATATATATTTTGCGACAATTAGAAAAGTTTTAGAATTTTATAATGTCACTCAAGAATACTAGGAGGATGAAGACCCCATGATTTTGTAGATACCGGAAACTGAAGGGAAACGCACAATAGAGGGACCACAACTTTAATTTGTGGTGTATACCAAGCCTATGAAAACAAGGAAATTGGATATTGGTACAGAAGAGAAGCAAAAGTTCATGAACATAGGAGACTATTGGACCGATGAAACAATCAAGAAGATTGTTGACTTACTGCATGAATATTAGGATCTATTTCCAACTATGTTCTCAAAGATGGAAGGGATTGTTGGGGAGTTAGGAGAAATGAAGATTCCATTGAAGCCGTATGTCAAACCTTTAAGGTAGAGACCATATAGAATGAACCTAAAGTATAAGAAGAAGGTAAAAACATATATAGATAGGATGTTGGAAGTTTGAATTATAGAACCTGTTGAAGAATCATAGTGGATCAACCCCATGGTAATTCAGGACAAGATGACAAGAGGAATCGAGATATGTGTATATTTAAGAAAGTTGAACAATGCTTGTTTACATGACCTATTTCCTACCCCATTTACAGATGAAGTGTTGGAGAATTTAGGGGGTCAGGAGGCTTACTCTTTCACGAATGGATTCTCAAGATACCACCAGATCAATATTACACAAGAATACAGACATAAGACCACCTTTGTGTCATAATGGAATTTCTACTAGTAGACAGTTAAGTCATTTGGGTTAAAGAATGCACCAATAATATTTTCTAGAGTAGTGGTTGCAGCTTTGAAAGAGTTCATTCATAAGTTCTTAGAAGTGTACTTAGATGAATGGAAAATATTTAGTCTATTAAAAGATCATGTTGGAACTTTATGCTTAATCTTGGATAGGTGTAGGCAATACCAGATCTCATTGAATTTGAAGAAATTCAATTTTTTTGCACCTTTTGGAATTTTTTTGGGCCGTGTGGTTTGTAAATAGGGATTGTTAGTTGACCACACAAAGATAGTTGTGATTATTGATTTTCCACCACCCATTCAATGGGACAATTAAGAGCAATGTTGGATCATACAGGTTACTAAAGAAAGTTCATTAGAGGGTATGTGCAGATCACATACCCTATGGAGAAGTTGTTGAAGAAGGAAGTTAATTTTCAGTGGAATGAGGAATGCCAACAAGTTCTAGACATGTTGAAGCATAATTTTGTCACTACACCAATTATAGTGTTTCTGGATTGGAAAAAGGAGTTCCATGTACATATGGATGCATCATCAATAGCATTGGGAGCAGTTTTAGGCCAGTCAAGTGAAAGAGAGATAGACCATCCCATTTCATTTTCAAGTATGAAGTTATCATCTATAGAACATAACTATACTATGATAGAATGAGAAGGTTTGGAAATGGTTTATGCCTTGCAGAAGTTTAGACATTACTTGCTTGAATATTACTTTAAGATGTATACAAACCATTCTACATTGAGATACCTAGTTAACAAGCCAATGTTGGGGGGGAGAATACGAAGGTGGTTATTATTGTTCCAAGAATATGACTTTGAGGTGATCGTGAAACCATGGAAATTCAATTTAGGACCAAATAACTTATCGTGCATACTGTCAGGAGAGGATGCAAGAAATTTGGATGACAACCTACTAGACACACACCTATTTGCATTCTAGATGGTGGATGACTATTTGCATATATAATCTATTTTTTTAGTACAGGAGTAACACCACCAAACTTTATAGTGGCTCAAAAGAAGAAACTAGTAGTGAAGGCAGCAGACTACCAGTTGATTGCAAAAAATCTATACAAGTTGGGTGCAGACGGTATTTTGCGACGCAGAGTACTAGAGCATGAAAGACATATGATACTATCAAAGGCACATGAAGGGGTTTCAAGAGGTCATTATGAAGGAAAGGAAATTACCTAGAATATCTTGCGAGTAGAACTATGGTGGCCTACCCTTCAAAAAGATTCTAAGGACTTTTTTCAAAGTTGTGACACTTATCAAAGACTTGGGAAGCCTTCTAGGAGAGATGAAATTTTGTTAGAACCACAAGTAACATTACAAGCCTTTGATAAATGGGAGGTTGACTTTGTTGGGCCAATCAATCCACCAACGAAGAGGTAGGGAGATAGATACATGTAATGATGTAATCTATCTCCCTAGTTAAAGACTACAGTGTGGAGACAGATGTGAGCTTTTTGCTTGAAAATGTGGTTACAATATTTGTATGGCCAAGGATACTTATGAGTGATCAAGGAACTCATTTTCTAAATAGGATGATTGCAGCTTTGAAATAGGAGTTTCATATTCATCATCAGAAGAGCACACCATACCATCCTCAAGAAAATGGCATGGTAGAAGCATTCAATAAGATCCTGGAACATACGCTGAAAAAGGTTTGTAATGTAATTCAGGATGACTGGGACTTAAAGATTCTAGCAGTGTTATGGGAATATAGGACCACAAGTAAGAAGTTGATAGGATAGACTCCATTTAGACTGACATATGGAAAAGAACTTGTTATGCCTATGGAATTCACAGTACCTAGTTTGTGCATTGCTACACTGACAGAGCTTACAAATTTAGGTGCAGTGGAAAAGAGATTGTCAGAAATAATGGAGCTAGAAGAAGATCATTTTATCCTAGTTTTTCATCAGGAGGTTCAAAAAGAGCACAAGAAAGCTTGGCGTGAAGGGCACATCAAGAAAAAGAAGTTCCAGAAGGAAGACTCGGTGTTTCTTTATGATAGAAAGTTTTTGCAACACCCAGGAAAGTTCCAGATGTATTGGTTAGGTCCTTATGTGATCATATTTGTGACAGAAGAAGGTGTTGTTCAGTTGGAAAAACTAAGTGGGGAAGTTGTAGAAGGACTGGTTAACGGTAATCGATTGAAACTGTATCGGGACAACTATGCTTCTGCGCACTAGTATCGACACACAGAACATGTACCATAGTACTTTTATTATAGTGTATCATAAAAAGAAAAATAAAAAGAAGAGAAACAATAAAATAATTTGAAGCTTGGAGTTATGCATAAGATATTTAAAGCAGTAAGGAAATAAAATTGGAAATGTCGCAGATAAGAAAGGAGAAGGTGAACTACGCAAAAAGGTGTAAGAGAGTACAAAGAAAGAAGGAAAGGTTGGAGATCGATGCAAATGAATATTGAAGGCATCGATGATCAAACATGATGGGACAAGCATTGAATAGAGATAATGACGGTGAAGTAGTGGCACCACGTAATCATAAATGAAAAACGAAAAGAGGATTTTGATAGGATGGAAAATCTAACGCATGATCCACCAGAGGCTATGAAGTTAATGAAGCATTAAGAAAAGAAATGAATGTGAAGGAAAGTGGATTAGACTGTCATTTTGGGTGTGAAAAGGAATAGAAACAACTAACGACATGTGATGAAAGTAGTTGAAGGGTCGACAGAAAGAGCTTATTTTCATTTGATTTTTCAAAGAGATCCATGAGAGAAAAGAGTCGAGTGAACACAGACAAAGAAGAGTAAGAAAAGTTGTAGAAAATAGTTACAGAGAGCTATGGAACCACCTGAAGAATCCATGACATTAGCATCAATGTTGAATATAGGAGAGGATTTCTCACGGATGAAGACACAGTGCACTAGGAAGATGTCAATACCTGTGACCAAGGAAACACTGAGAGCATCAAGGTCAGTTTCAACCTCGGTTCACTATCCAAGGGATTATGTGCCACCAAGGAAACCATCAGAAAAAAAATGATCAAGTTACAAAAGGATGCAAAGTATGACCTTGCCGAGCCAGAGATACAACCAGGGGTGATCATTGAGGAAGATATGCTCAACGAAGTAGGAAGCCTGAGATATGTAGACCATAATTTGAAAGATATGAAGAAGTTTCCAGACTTGTCTCCAAACAAGTATAGAAGTGTAATACTCACCCCAAATTCACAAGAAATCAGACTAGAGCCACAAGAATGGGTGACGAGGCTGGAGAAAATAGGTATTTTGAACCTTTTAGATATTCTACATTTTGGGAGGAGCGTGGAGATAAATAGTTTTGTCAAGTTATTACTTAGTTGTGTACATAGGGGGTTTATTTGGTTACATAGACCAATATCCATATACATAGAGTTAATATCCCGCATAACCGGGTTACCATCAAAAGGGGAAGACCCCTTGCCATTATTCATAAAGAAGTCAAAGGAGAAAGCGTTGGCATAAAAAATGAAGGACATGTATGGCACATTTATAGGTCCACACGGTTTGGAAATAGTAAGAATAAATGACAACATCGTCATGTTTTCAATGTAAGTGTTTTCCTGCAAATTGTTGAGGAAATGCTGGAAGGATCAGGTACTAGCAGAAGTGATAGCGACTATAGAGAAGTGCATTGCAAGAGTTCAAATGAGTTGGGAAATGTTTATGTTGAACCAGTTTTTGATAGACTGTAGGGAAGCGTAAGACAAAGGTATGGAGTTTCATTATGCATGGATGTTGATACTAATAGCATTAGTAGCATGGAGGGAGCTATAGGACACCCAATGTTACAAGGAAAATCTCTCTATGGCTAGGGGTAAACCACAATAGGTGAAAATGACTGTAGAAATCAACTCTAATCTCAAGTATGCTATATAAACAAATACGCTAACAAGACAAGATAAGAGGCCTACCTTGTCTAGACGTTTGATGAAGTCCACCATTGAGCACTTGACCCAAAGCAATATACCTACAACTAGTCCTCAACAACCAAGAAATGCAAGCATATGGTGAAAATTTATAATGTTAGCACATTTGATAGCATAATCCATCAGCATTCATAACAAATACGCCCATGGAATAATAATTCAAATATTTGGGAGATATTAATTGGACAAAAAAAGAGTATTTATATTTAGATATAATCAGTAGAAATGAATGATTTACAAACTTCTGTGTCGACATGGTTCAGAACTGAGAAACTAAGTTCCTTCCAGCTGAGCCTCCACCACTTCAATCCTCCACCAAAGGCAATCTCATATAAGAGAGACAATGGAGTTCTCAATCAATAAGGGAAGATCTTGGGGGCTGAACAATGTGTTCAGACTTAAAGGGCAAAGGGATCTAGACTCAATGTGAAGTGAATAGTTTCTCCAGAGTAACTTTGCTCTCAAAGTTGAATTCTTTCTCCTCTTTCCATAGCTCAGATTTGTCCCATTTATAGACTTCAAGTGGAACTAAAGGGCCGAGTCGAAATGTTTCTAGTATATGGGAGGCCAAGGATCATTGATCTCGTGATGTGACATGGAAACCCGACACCATTTTTTTTAATTTTGGGCACATTTCCTGATGTACACAGACTGTAGTGGTGCAACCTGTGTATACGCATGTTGTAATATAGGTAGGGTGCGTATATGTGGAAAAATCATGTTTTTGGCTCTAGGATTTGCAAAAAATGGACTTCAAGTCTGCATAGGGAAATGGAAAAGGCCCTCTGTGCAAGATTGCATAGGGTGAGGCAAATATTTCTATAACACCCAATTTTTGGGAGCTACAAGGAAGCCATGCTTAGCAGTGAGATACACAAACTTGTGGCATACTACACACAAGGAGAGGCGGCTAGATAAAAACATTACATTCTATATATACAAGGAAGTAATTTGGACAAGTATCCAGAATACACCCCGCATACTACTGCATGTAGCAGAAGCATATAAGGGGATTGCGCACTTCAAATTTGGAATACATCACATGTACATTAAGAACAAGAAGGATCTGTATCAGTAGCGGATATCATGCAGATACAAGTTAACAGAGATTGACATTGGAAAAATAATAGAAGACTAGGAGGATGGATGGAAAACCCTAGTACCTAAGGCAAAGTAGTTGGAACCACAACCATGAGAGGAGCACCCAGAGGCATAATGCTCGGACCCAGAAGAAATAGAATATGATGATGAAGAATAAGAATAGGAAGAAAAAAGAAATGGTATAGGAAAAACACAGAAGATGGTACAAAGCACTGGGGAGAAGCAAAAGGAACAAGATATAGGGAAATTGGTACCACAACAGAAGAAGAGAAAAGCAATTAGGAAAGTGGCCACCCATGTCTTATCTGAGGATGACATAGACAATATTGTATATCAAATGAAGGAGGTCATTGAGGAATATTTTGAGCGTGCGGTGAAAAATAAAGAAGAGAGGAACTCTCATGTGTAAGTGCAGATAGCCACACTATGACA
This sequence comes from Picea sitchensis, assembly GCA_010110895.2. Classification (NCBI taxonomy): domain Eukaryota; kingdom Viridiplantae; phylum Streptophyta; class Pinopsida; order Pinales; family Pinaceae; genus Picea; species Picea sitchensis. The sequence goes on from SNQJ01S0015150.1 coordinate 54,721, forward strand.
AATTTTGGAGACAACTAGAATTACACAAGTCAGAACATGTGACTAGGAGCAGATGGAGAGCACAAAAAATACATAGGTGCAACAGATGAAATCCCAACCATATGTGCAATCAGGAGAAAGATGAGTAATGAAGATAGCGGCATGAGCCTTAGAGTTCCCAACAACATAATTATAGGAGAGTGCAAAGACACTTAGTCATATGACTTAGTGCTATCTCAGTTGTCAGTGGAAGTGTTTCATGGTTTACAATTGAGTATGATGTAGGAGCTATAATTTCATGCAGTGTCAACATCAATAGAGGTTACAATGACAATGGTAGTAAAGGATGTGTTGCAGGTAGATTTTGATCAACTTAGGAAGGAGAGGGATGAGGCCACGCAAAGGATGTAGAGACTAAAGCAGGGGGTCCAAGGGGCTTACAACATTATTCCAAAAGTTCCTAGGGAAGAATATGCCCCATTAGAAGAACACGTGACAAATATTAATCAATTCATTCAAGGCTTCCACACAAAGATCATTGATTTAGAGGCAAGACAAATACCATGTACTCCACCATAGGAAATAGAACAGAGGGAGAATACCGTGACAAAAACCTTATATAATATCAGGATTCTAGAAGTAAAATGTGCAAAGATTTATGAAGAAATCATGAGAGTGTGGACATAGTTGATAGAGGACGTAGAACTGCAAGAACTTGGGAAGAAGTTACAAGCTACGTAGGATACGGTGCATAAATTGACGTGCTCATTTTGTTTATATCACATGTCAAAATTGTGGGGAGGGGGGGGTGCCTTGTTTCTATACTTATCGTTAGTTGAGCACCCACAATTTATGAGGATTTGTGATATGGCATTTTCATCGACGGTTGGATCAGGTCATGTGCTACTCTCCTCCCCTTGGTAACATTCATTCTGGATCATTGATCTAGTGGCTTGTCTAATCTAAGTCATTGATCTTCGATCAAACATTTTCCATGGAGACTGTATTTTGTGGGACCTCACCTTCCACATGTCATCTCCTAGGTGGATTCCCTTACGCCATCTCGATGTTTCTCAAAATTAGGTAATCGAGACTTACCATGTTTCTCAACGGGAGTGGAATAGCTTCTACAGGAGCCAACTTTGGTCCAGTTATGATTTACTTTTTGTTTCTATGGTCTTGATCTGTTTCATATTCACAACAAGGATTGTCACATGATCTTCTGCAAGTAAAACACTTCATCGTTTTCTTTATTAACACATGGACTTCATTTGGTCAATTGTCTCCATTACCATTCGACGATATGATTCACTTTCATCTTTAAGGTCTTCAATAGCTCTTCCCATAATGTCAAACTTTTACTTCATTAGCTATCTCAACAATTTTATCTACCAATTACCTATAGTTCCTGAACCATCAAGTATCATTATAAGTGTCTTATGGGATTACTTGAACTGCATTCCTTCCCTTCCACTTGATATCAATGAAAATATACTCAACAATCTTCATTTGATGATGCCTTAGGGTGCATATTACCAAAGGTGATATTCCTAGGCTCATGCTTTTGGGGAATAAATTGTGAAGTAACATAATGGGAAGATGAATCAAAACTAGGTGACATGGCAAGTTTCTTCCCTTTCCTAGGTTCAGGTTCCTAAGATAAAACTTTATTTTTATTGGGTTGTTGAGCAGATAGTGCATGTGAACCCATGGAAACAACAAGTTTAAGTGGCTTCTTAGGAGGAGTTGGAGGTAGTGGAAAATATATAGCAGGACATCCATGATGATGAGGTTGAGGATCATTAATTGTTTCATTCTAACCATCATTAGCTGGAATCTCAGGCTGCAAAGACACATGTGGTTGTACAGGAATGTCAGTTATGCTAGGATGAAGTTGTAATGGAGTTGTAGCAGGTGGTGGGGGAGGATTAAAATATCCTTGGCATGTAAGGTTAATAAGAACAATTTGTAGGAGTTGATTAAACTCCTTTGATTCTGCTTCAAAATGAAAAAAAAATATAATTCTCTTATTTTTTTCCCTTTGTCATCCAGCTTGTTGCCCTCTGTTCCAATTTCCTCTATTTCCTCTATTATCTTTGTTAGATCTATTGCTACCTCAACTGAAAAATATCATCTATGAAAATAGATATTAGATTAGAGTATGCATACAATAACAAGTAAAACATCAAATTCCATTTTTCATTTAACATAATTTTTAGAAGTGGCTTTGACTCAATGAACAATAAATCATGCAATCAAACAAAGGTAAATGTGAAGAGTAACTCAAAATAAAACTAATTGCTCTATTTTGAAACATTTCCATACCTTATATCTCCTAGAACTAATAATTATTCAAGAACATGGGATTTATTGTGAAATTGGGAAGATGAAGGGTTTTGTAATGGATGGAAAGTAAAGAAAATAATAAGGAAGAATGGTACATGTTCATAATCAAAACAAATCAGTCATCAACCTTCAAACAATATCCAAAAATTTATGCCCAAATGTTGATCGATAATCATATCACATATGTCATGTCAAGTATCATTGACTACTAGTATATCCATCATCCATGCTTAAAAATAAATAAATCTTTGAATTTTCTTAAGTAATAGGGGGAAATAAAATGAATTTAAAATGAAACATGATATTGGGAATTTAAGAAAAAATTATGTAAAGTGGAAGTATGAAAGGGATTGGACCTAAAAAAAAACAAGCAATCAACCATTTCCTAAAACTTATAACCCTTTACCAATGCTTTTTGTCATCCTAAACTTATTCTTGGATGTTTAATAAAATTTTGTAATCGAGCTCATGGTCCAATATTAAACTTATGATAGAACAATCATTTAAAAATTTATCCTTTTCCATTCCACCCTTAACCATAAATGAAAAAATCAAAATATATCCTTCCTGTCAAACTGTTTATGCCAAACTACTAGCAACTTTCTTCTTTAACAGAGAATCATTTTTATTTAATACAACGGGGGGAAGAAAATATGAAATTTAAATGATATATGGTTTCAGGAATTCAAGAATGATGTATGGAAAATGAAATGATGAAGGATTTGGTCCTATGTCTAAAATTATCTCTTATTCTTTCATGACTTGGTCATATTTCTAATCCATATTCAAAATTAGCATGCCTAGATACCAATAACCAGACTGTATTTGAAACTTAAATCACTTATTCCAAACCATTTCTACATCAAACATGTAGCATAATATTCAACACAAGAATTTCCCTCTTATGTTTTTTTGTTAGTTATCACATAAGGTAACAACAAGGCTTATAATGAACCTAATATGCCTTCATGAACAATTGGTTTTAATATTGGAAATCCAAAACCATTGTAGTGTGTCAACCAAGCCATTCCATATTAGAGTTTTATACTTTAAACAAACTCTTGTAAAATAATAACACACAGGTCGAACCCCTATATTCATTTCAACCATATTTTTTAATCAAACTAGATGCATGATCTCTAAAACCCCTATGTAAATACCTCATACTTGACTTTTCAAACGACCATAAAAACCCATCACACACACACACACACACCCACACCCACCCACACACACACACACACACACATGCGCGCGCACACTTCAAAATCAATGGGTATTTGAAACTCAATAATGATATCCTCAATATAACCCTACTAATATATTCATGAAAACATCAAATCATATTTTTGGGCCTCTATATCATGCAAGAAGTATCAATGTTGGATTTGCATTCAAACATTTTTTGTGTAAAAGAGTGTAGAGGTATCAGGCTAGACAAGTATACAAAACCCCCATAAACTTGGGTTTGATACAAAACAGTTTCTATGCCATGGAAAAGACTTTTGAAATTTAGGGTTTGACAATAATATGACCAAACTAAATAACTCTTCAAATTTAGATTCAAAAGCACGTGGTAGGATTCATTATTCAAACAAATGACACCCAACAATTTCTTTATAGTGTCAATGCTTAAGCATGCAAAATTGAGTAGTGGGTATCAAAATACAAAATAGTATTTGAAGGATATAGGTTCAAAACTCATCAAGGAGTAATGAAAATAAGCATTGAATTAAAACAAACCTTCAAATCTTTCTTCCATTTTCGCTTGAGACCATAAACATTGACGAATGGAAAGGAGGTTGAAAGTTTCAGGTAGATTTCCTTAAAAATGGAGACAACACTGTATAAAACCAATACTAGAGTTATTTACACTTATTTCACACAATTTGAACCAAGGATACTGGATTCTGAGATAAGATTTTATGGAAGAAGAGTTATAATCAAGACAGATCCATGAGATAAAAACTATTTTAGAAGCATCCCAAACCAGTTTGAGAGGAGGAGAAAGAAAAAGCATGCTTAGATAACTATTCAAATAGAGCCATTTCAAAAATTATTACTGCAAAAAGAACATGCATTCAATGGATAACAAGATAGAGTATCATACCTCCTCCAATGCTTCCAATTCTTTTTCTAAATGAGTGCTACAATTTACAAGAACACTAAATCCAAGCTCTTTTACTAGACTAGTTATATGAAATAAATGAAAAAACTAATAATGAGGGTGGTATACCTCAAAGTGGAGCATAAATGCCTCCAATCTAGCACATTGAATTCATGGTGATTCCACATCGTCCAAAATAAACACCCATAATCATTATTTCTTCCACATCAAATTACACATCCACCATCAACAAATAATACATCATAAGCATTGCCAAGTATACTAGAAATTACATGTCATATAACCACGTCGATAGCCACATTAACTGTCAACTTAAATGACGACCCCAAAACTTCACGTCAGCATTATCATTTCAAACTCCATTAAACCCACATTTGAAACAAATCAATGATGTAACAAATACATATATTCCAATTCTAGTGTCAAAAGTAAAACTTAACGGTAGCCAATAGTACATAGTATCAACATTGAATTCATATGTTATACCATATGTAATATGTATGGTAAACTTCAAACCTTTTATTGCACCATGCCACCTTTGATTTATATAGATCCAATACGTCCTTGTGATATATATGTTAATGTGAATTGCAATAGCATTCAAGTTTGCACCAAATTTGTTTATATGCTAAACCACAACACCCTATGATATATGCATAAAAATGAATTTGCAATCATTTTGAACCATATCATGTAGTTAATCACCTAACCATTGTGACATGTACTTGTTGAGATGTTATATGATCTTGATAAGAGATATAACCAAACCTTTTGATACTTGATATCACCACAAACATGAGTTTTAAAAAAAATCACCATATAATAGCACCTTATGAATATAAATGTATGCAACATAGAGGATTTTGAAGCTTTATAAGAATAACTTTTTCTTTTTCTTTGCAACCAAATCAGAAGTGGGACTCATAATAAAACTAAAGGAAGGAAACATTATCACTCTGTAACATGGTGAAGCCATTTTAGTAGATTATCAATGTTCTTATCTTGGGAATATTTGAAAACAAGCATCCTTTCTTTCTCCCTAGAGGGTCCCACCTAGTAGTTATATATTTTATATCGTAGATAATAAAAAAAATTAGTTGTTCCTTGCAACTATTTGCAAGCTATGATATCATTGATAATTTTATGAGTCAACATCTAGCGACTCCACATGGTAGTTAATTTTTCAATTAGATAGAACATTTTGAATCTCTGGTTTCATTGGAATTGTATTTCGCTAATAAAAACTGTCAAATTTTTATGATATACTCTTACAAGAAAAATTGTATGGAAGGAAGAAATGGAAAGTAGAAAAAGGGGTTATATTTGATCATCAAGCTTTAGCAAAGAGTCTATAGGTATAAGAAACTAATACATAAGTAGTGATGTGGACTCAAAGAAAATCATTTGTTTCTATTGTTTATACTATTTTCAAAACATATCAATAAAATTTTGCAAACAATATGACCAAAAGTTACTTGGATGATCCAGGTTGACGCAAAATTCAAGAAAAATAAAGAGAAAACAAACTAAAATTAAATAAAAAAAGAAAATTAAATTGTACAAACAACAGCTAAAAGCTAAATATATAAAGAAAGCATTAGAAAATTAACCCATCAATCACCTTGGTTCAACATAATTCTTTAAATGTGCATCATTCATATTATATGAAAATAATCACCTATCCACATATTTTAATACGTAAAAATTATTGCCAATGATGAAAGCAATCTTATAGGGACCCAGAAAAAGTTTTTGGAACTTAGAATGCTTTCCTTTATCAACATGTCTAGAATCTTAGAGTAGCACTTTATCATAATCTCTAAAGACATTTGATTTAGCCTTTTTATTGAAATATTTCTTGTCAGATTGCTTCCTTTTACTCATATTTTTCAGAGCATGATTTCTTTGTTATTCTAAGGCTAACAAGGCATTTATTCTCTAATAAATATATATCATATTCAATTCTTCAGCCTGTAATGTTTATCTATGAGAGGTAAGTTCAAGTTCAACATGCACAATGGCTTCCTAACCATTTAAAAGTTGGAAAGGAGTATGACCAATACTAGATTTAATGGTGGTCTGATCTTCCCAAAGTGCATACGTGATTAGTGTGTGCCATTAATAAGGTTTATCATCTATAGACTTCCTTAAAATTTTAACCAATATTTTATTTGTGGACTCATCCTGCCCATTTCCTTGTGGATAATAGGTAGAAGAAGTAAAATGTTTCACTCCAAATTTACTAAGAAATTGAGTAAGTTTTGTTGAAATAAAGGCTGGTACATTATCTAAAACAATTTCAATAGGAAGAGCAAACTGAGAAAATACGTTAGATTCCAGAAAAAAAAATGACCCGTTCATCTTGTGCACACTTGAGTGGTACAACTTCGGTCCACTTAGTAAAGTAATATGTTGTTGTAAGTATAAAAATATGCCTAGCAGAAGATGGAGGATTGATAGGGCCAATGAAATCTAAACCCCATTTTGAAAATGGAAAGTCATGGAGAACATGTTGCAAGGGCATGGAAAAAAATTGTTCCTTACCAATAAACTTTTGGCATTTATCACAAGCCCTTGTAAATTTAAAAGAATCTTTGAAAATGAAAGGCCATTAATATCATGTTCTCAAAATTTTGAAGGTAGTGGCCTTTGCTGCAAAGTGACCACCAATATGGATATTCGAATTTTTTGATCCATGGATTTATTTTAAAAACATTTGGGTCATTATATCATCAATGCAACGTAACAACATTCCATTAACATATTTGCAAAATAAAGAATTTCTTGAGATCATATATTTAGAGGCTTCAAGGCGGAGCCTCCCGCGTTGATGAAATTTAAGGTAATGAGGACACTTTTGAAATTGGAAATAATAAATAAGGTCCTTATAGCAAGGATGTTTAGCTAGATCAAGATTCTGATTTTCAATAAAAAAAAATATTGTTGACAAAGCATTTTAATCATTTTCAAAAGATTCACTTGGTTTAGGATGTTGAGCCAAGTGAAGTGTTAAGTCTTGTTCGTTTATTTTTTTCGCAGTGATAATCATTAAATCATATTCTTGTATTTTTGCAAGCCAATGTGCAAGTTTTTTGAAAAATGTGAGTTTGTGAAAGTAAAAACTTGACTACAGGTAAAGGGACTTTTACCTACGTGTGCTTTCCAAGAATAAAGTGAAGAAATTTATCCATAGCTTTAACAAGAGAAAAAGTATGTTTTTTAATAAAATAATATTTGATTCCATCATCATATAAGCTCTGTCTCGTGCAAGCTATAGGTTGTTCATTTTTTTGATCATCTTTTTGAAGAAGAATAGAAAAGATTGCTTCGTATGTTGATTTTGTATAGATAATAAATTCTTCGTCAAAATCTGGTTTCACCAAAACCAGTGCAAAACTTACTTATTTTTTTATTCCTACAAAAACTTTTTCGACATCCTCATTCCATGAGAAAGATTGATCATGTTTTATCATATTATGAATAGGATTAACCATTACAACAAAATTAGGAACAAATCTTCTAACAACGTTAATTCTACCCATAAAAGATTGAATTTCTTTTTTAGATGAAGGGGATTGAATATTTAGGATAGAAGTAACCCTCTTAGGATCGATATCGATTCCTAAATCAAAAACAATATGGCTGAGAATCTTTCCTTGAGTGAAATCAAAAATATATTTTTAAGGATTCAAAGACATGCCAAATTTTATGCAATGCAAAAATACTTATTTGAGATGATCAAAATGATCTTGTTGGTTTTTAGAGTAAATGGTTAATTCATCAAGAATCTGAATTATCTTACCGATAAGATCATTGAAAGCTATCTGTATAGCTCTCTAAAAAGTGGCACTTGCATTAATAAAGACAAAAGTCATGCATTCATAAACGTAGGTGCCCTGTCGAGTTGTAAATGTGGTTTTATATTTGTCCACCCTCTTGAATACAATTTGATTATAACCTGAAAATCCATCAAGAAGAGACATCATTTGAGACCTCGCTACTTGTTGTAATATCATTTCCATATTAGGAAGGTGAAATTTATCCTTTACGCTTTATCGATTAAGTTCACATAAATCAACACAGTTTAATATTGCCATTCTTTTTCCGCACAGGAACAAGATTGGACACCCACTTGGAATATTTAACAAGGAAGATATTGTAAGCATTTATCAACTTTTCTAGTTGTTTTCTTATAGTATCTTCAAGAGCAGGATTTATGGGCCTCTCTTTTTTCGTAACAGGTTTTTCTTCTTCCTTAATCGAAATAGGATGTTGGATGATACTAGGATCAAAACCACAAATATCCTCATAAGACCTGGAAAAAACATCTCTAAATTCATGGAATAAGTCCCTAAATTTTTCTTTTTCTTTTTCAGAACATTGGGCTCCTATTTTTAAAACATTGGTATTTTCCTGAGTTCCAATGTTCACTGGAATGATATCTCCTATTTTCCACTTTAACTCCTCTTCTTTATTATCTTTTTTGTTGCTAACATCACTTGTTGAAAATGAGCTTTCAAGAGGATTCATCCCTTTATGAATTTTATTATATTCAAGTGAAATGATTATCTTTGGTTTATAAATCTCTTTCTGTAAAAAAGAACAAATGCTTTCATCCTCAGGGAAGACCTTCCATGATTCCACATTATTAGGAAGATGAGTTCGATATAAGGATGCAAATGTGCAATCAGATCTTTGAGGAAATAATTTCCTTGTAGGAGAGGTTACAAAAAAAACCAACCTATCATCTATTGAGTTCAATTTCCTTTTGATGTGAGTGATATTAAAAGATAGTATATTTTGAATTAAATCCTAAACGACTTGGGTGTATCTTTTCAACAACTTGTTAGTAGGATTATATTTTTCTTACCAAATTGACAACGAGTTCTGAATATCCAAATTTAGTGAGATGATAACAACTTAAATTATAATCATTTTCAATTCCTAACAACAAGGTTTCAAATTCAGTAATGTTATTAGTACAAGAAAATTCTAATATGTAGGACAAATTATGAATTTTACCAACATGAGAGTATAGTACAATGTCTGCTCCATTTCCTTCATTTGAACATGCACTATCAAAGTGCATATGCCACATTCCATGTTCATAATCATAAGGGCGTTCAAGAGAATCATCATCTTCATCAGCAAAAATAGAATACACACCCATATCTTCCTCAATAAAATTAACATTGGGTTGAGAAACTTTTCCAATATATTGTGAAATTTTTCCTTCCCTTAAAACAATAATGTTCTTCCAATTTTGGGGAATGAATAGATATGAACTATCTAATGATAAATAAACACCAGTCAAATCTTACCAATATCTACCTAGAATAATGGAATAATAATTGATGGGCATATCAATTACTTGAATATTCAACGTGATTCTAATTTTAGGATGGACACAAACAACTAAAGTTACATCTTCGATTTCACCAATTGTTGTTTGTTGTTGATTATTATAGGACAACATACTTCTCAAATTTTCCTTTGTACAAGAGATTCCTAGTTCTTCCATAATAATCTTGGACATAACATTAGGGCCAGATCCACCATCTATTAAGAAACAGTGAGTTGTCCTATCCATTATTTTTATAGATATATTAAAGGGGAAAAAATTTACAAAGTTTGTAAAAATATTTAAACCTAACTTATGTACATGTGAATCATCTCCATCATTTTTTTTAGATAAGATAGTTATTGTAGAAGTTTTAGCTTCCATATAATTCTTCAGATGTTGGTGTTGTTCAGGGATGGTGACCATGTCCAAGAGAGATGCATTTTCTTTTATGTTAGCTAGTTTCTTGATAATATTATACTTTGATGGAGGTAAAGAGGTTGATACCTCTTGAGTTTGAGTTTTCGTAACAACCTGAGGATTTGTATTTTGAGAGGATGACCTAGGAGAAAAAGTAGTCTTAGGATTACCACCCTTCCCATTATCTGGATATGTTTTATTCCTTATGTTTATCATTACATCCTCTTCAGGAGACCAATCTACGGTAGAAATGGTTGTTTCAGTCTTTTTCCCAAAGATTCGCTCTTGTGCTCTCTTCTTAACTTCACAATTACTTTCCTCTTGATTATCATCATAGAAATTACACCAAGCCCTAGAGAGAATAACCTTTGACTAATTATGAAATAAAGTATTAGTTGGTTGATTTCTCAAAATATCTTATGAAGAAGATTCAACATTAGATGAAGTTGAAGTGACCCCTTTCCTCTCAAAAGAAATCATTCAATTTCTCATATCTTGGACAAGCTGCAAAAATGTAGATATGATAGTTTGCTTTTCTGGAGAATCTTCCTTGGGAAGACTTGTTCTTTCAACTTGTTCTTCATACTCTAAGCAAGTTTGAAGTGCAGACCCTAAATTTGTTACATTCTTCTCTTCTAATATTTAATGATAAAAAGAAGTAAATGCATTATATTATTGGATAAAAACAACTTGGTTATGAGGTCATATTAGTTCATGGATTTGATTATATGATTTGGTGAAGCGAGATTGAAAGGCAATTATTTCCACCATTGGTATAAATATTATTTGATTCATAATTATCTTCTAGGTTTTGGCTTGCCCATAGGTTTATTTAAACCAATAAGTCAGTGTCAGTGGAAAAGACTTTAGGAGGTAATTAGAGAAGAAATATGCAACAACTTTTCCCTTCTAAATAATTAACAAACAAATTGTACAAGTGTCATCATCATTCACACCTATGTTATTAAATGCATTAGAAAATTCAATTAAATGTTCTTTAGTAGAATTGGTGTCATTTACTGAGAATTTAGGAAAATGATACTTAAATTTCAATTAAATGTTCTTTAGTAGAATTGGTGTCATTTACTGAGAATTTAGGAAAATGATACTTAAATTTAGGAAGGGGATTTGTAGCTGGAGTAAGATTTAAAGGTGAAGACACATGCCATAGTGTAGTGGTTGTGTCTTCTTCGAACTGAAATAAACCAAATTTCTTAATAAACTTGGCAGGATTTGTTGTGGATTGAACCGGGATGTGATGACTAAAGATACTTCCAATTATTGATGAGGAAGACCTTTGTTAAGAGGTAGATGAAATAGTATCAGAAGAAGAATGAGAATATGTCATCTTGAAAGAGATAGGAATTAAGGATACTGATGAACTAGAAGAGTTAGATAAATATATTTGATGTTTAGGTCGTTGACTTTCTAAAACAACTTTTCTTCTTCCTACTTTAGATAAAGGATTAAACTCATGAGATAAACCTATTTTTCTTTAAGATATTGAATGATATCTAGATGACATATGTCAACCTTTACTGAGGTGGCTAATTTCAGGATTTCCTTTGTTGGGATTCCCATTGTTCTTGAATCCTTACATATTTAGCAATGACCTTCCAAGAATGGTGAAATTCTTCATGACTGTGAGAAGTTTATAAAATCATATTAAACAAAGTCAAAGAAATACTATTCTGATAATCTAAACCATCTCTAATGTTAGGTTGTCGTACAATAGGAAAAGTCATGATATCAGAAAATAAAAAGGAGAAAACTAAGTACAAAAAATAAGACACAAATACTAGGGAATTATGGACAAGTCCCCAGTATGGTCACCAAATAAATGTTGATGAAAAGAAATGGATATCCTTATAACAACATTCTCAAATCTTGTTATTCTAAGGAAAGATAGGCGAGATTATTACCCTATATTTATAGCCTTTACAAAATATCAATTAGTCCTCAAGCAATATGTACTTAGGCCTAATGCTTTTTTATGTGTCTAGTGTTTTATCAAAGAAAAATAAAAAAATACTTGTAACATAAATTTATATTAGATTTAAGAAATAATCAAAACACAAATATGAAACAATCATTACACATCAAGTCCAAATGTGAGATCAAAAACCAACAATGATTTTATTAATTCAATTATGAATTACAACCAAAAATTTCTCTTTATACCCGTACGTGGGTAAGGACCAAAGTAAGACTTAGAAGTCAAAGGTGGAATGCTACATCACACAGATACTATTGGTGTCTTCTAAGTAAAGACAAAGACTAATAAAACTAGATCAACAAGCCACAAACGTACCATTGTCTTGACTCTTCAAAATAATTATAATCATCATTTGAAACCTAATCCAGAAATCAAATAAGAATTAAAAGAATGCCAAAATAAATGATTGACCTTTGAAACCATGTCAATAATCTATGATTCTTAGTCCTTCTTATTTCACTTTTAGTAAAACACTGCTATCAACAAGAAGATGTATCCTTCGTGTAATTCAAAAATGAATGGAATGTGAATATCTCACTTTAGAGCAAGAGAAAACCTTATAAGAGTTTATGCCTCTCTATTATCTCATGCTTTGTCCCTCCATCATGTCATTCTTTTATTCCTCAAAGGTAGTTTTGATTAGTTCAACTACCTTTAGTTAGATAGTTAACTAACTTTAGTTAAGTGGGACAAAATTAAAATAAATAATTGTAATAAGGGTTTTTATAAATAATAATAGGTGGGGACCTCCTAAATAACTTTAATGTTTTATTTTCAAATATCCCATTGTACCTCCATAATTGCAATATGCATACCATCCATAAAATATATTCACATTCGACAGCCCCCAAACAAATAATTATGCCATAAATACACTTGTAACTTCCTAAATGATCTAAAATATATCAAAATACTATATGTTGTCCCAAAAATAAAAGTATAAGTATGTCATCAATAAAATGCCACATAAAGTCATCATAAAATAAAATTAAAAAACATTTTTTTGTGTGAGGCTATCCTCTTATATCCACTATCTTGAGATGAAGTGATCCAGATTATTTTTGATATGAAATGAGAGTGGAGATATAATAAATAAATGTACAAAGATATCTCAGATATCCAATAATATAATAGATATATCAAAGATGCAACCATAAACACAAAGATACAGTAATACACAATTTTCTAATAATGAGCGAAAATGTACAAAGACTGTAAAAATACAGGGTGAAAGACTTGCTAGAATGGTGACAGCTTATCTCTGAGAAGAGATGTGTCCGCTACTCGCATTCGTGAGCAGAAGATTTTACAATGAGGCTCCAAATTCATTTTCATCATAAAGGAAATCCAAAACCCTAACCCCAGAAGATGAAAATCCAACAATTTTGTGGACCCCGTTTTGGGTAGTTTGGTGTATCAACTTCCTGGGGGCGTAGCTTTGGCATACGATCTTCGTTTGGGGTGCACGATAGCTCGTTGGAAAGGTATCGTCGAGGAGATTCATTTTGGGGAACGAATATGAGCCTTTGGCTATTATTGAAAATCTTGATCCCGAAAAACCTTCATTTAGGCCCTCAAAATGTCCCTGGAAGTTAAAAACTGCTAAAAATAGTAAATTACCAAAATTGTCAGAAAATTGTTTTGAACCAGTTGGAAACGGTAGGTGGCCACCGATATCCAACTGGATCAATCCTCCTTCCTTAGGAAGCAATGGTATCCATTGCGTTGAGTGCCCTGGGGAGAGGGAAAAGCATTTGTTGAATCTGCATCTTGATGAGTTGCTTGCCTGGTTGGAGAAGTTGCGTTGCTTAGCTTGTTGAAGGTTGTCACGAACCTGTGGCTGGAAGGGTTTGACCTTTTTAACTAGTTTGGCTACATGAGATGCTTGTGTGCAGAAAGAATATTTACACTTTTCTACAATCTTATCGACCTACCTCTGTTGGATAGAAGGTGCTTGGACCGAGGTTGTAGTGGTTGCAGTATCCTTTTGTTCACCTTTTGAACAATTTGTGAAGAAGATGAATTTTGTAGTATGACATACTACCTTGTGGCATTGTTTAGGTGGGACAATAGTTGGAACTACCTCTGGTATCCTGTAGAGATGACCCCCAGAGTAAAAATGACACTACAGGGTCGAGACTCATAGATAGCATGGCGCTTCCACATATATGGATTTCCCAAGAGAACATCACAGACATCCAGCGGGGAAACACCACATAATACCTCATCTTTGAAGGGCTAGATGCCGTATGACAATCAACACTGCTGGATGACACAAATATCCCGTCCCTGGAGAATCCACCCAATGTTGTATGATTGCAGGTATGGTGTTTTCGACAATCCTAATGGTTTGACGACCTCTGCTAAGATGAGGTTATTCTAGCTTCCGCTATCAACAATAAAATGCAACGGGGTCCCCTTCACCCACATCTGTGAATGAAAAAGGCACTCCCCCTCTTCAGGATCTGTGGGTTCTTCTGGTTGAATTGTTGCGGTCGCAACAATAGCAGTGGGGTATGTGTCGATGATCTGTCTTCTATCAATATTTTCTGAATTAGAATATGAATCAGGGTTCTACTCCTTGTCTTTGATCTCAACCACCAATGACTTTTTTGAGCGACATTCATCGGTGTTGTGCCAGGGTATTTTTTGGAAATCACACCATTTTCTGGTGTCCTTCTTCGTCTTTCCGTGACCCTTGTTTTCATGTGGCTTGGATTGGTTTTCGAGAGACTGTTTGTTAGGGTCATCTTTATCATACTTTGGTTGTTGCATATTTGCAGACCCGAACTCCCGTTTGTTCTGGTGCTTAAATTTCTTCTCAATTTTAACAACATATTGATAAGCAACACCGAGTGATGAGATGTCCATAAAATCCATTTCAGTTTGGATGTATCTGTGTAGAGCCCCACGATATGTCAGAACCAAATATCGTTTGGAGTCTTTGATACCCAGTTTGGTGCACAAGGTATGGAAGGTATTGGTGAACTCTAGAACTACTTGTCCCCTCTTGGATGTATCTGCAGAGAGCCCCACGACATACCAACCAAATATCGTTGGGAGTCTTGGATACCCATTGGTGCACAAGGCATGGAAGGTATTGGTGAACTCTAGAACCACTTGTCCCCTCTCTTGTCGCAACTGTCCATCTCATGTATGGGTCCTCAGTTCTAATTAGGGTAATACTGCTCTCATCAGATCTACAAAAAATCCTATGGGCTTGACCATATATTCCACTATCTTATGAATCCTTTTCTTCCAAGAAGTTTCCCACCAACAATTTTACATGGGGAGAGCCTTAAGGATTGAAAAGGTGATATTTTCCCTATCTGGGAGAAATATGAATACAAAAATAACCTTCTAGTATATTTAACCATTTTTTCTAAGGCATTCACATCTATCCTGGCCCTTCAAATATGGGAATATCAAAATTAACTTGTACCTTGAAAGGTGAGGTACTCTAAAGTGGTCGCTTGATGAAGACTGTTGTTTTTATCGGTAGGCTTAAGGATGTGGGAAAATTCTCCATCATTTCAACTCCTCCTGTCACAAGGAGGAGTTTGCCTGCCAACAGATTAATATAACTGCTTGTCTTCTATCGCTGCTTTTATCTTTCTTCCACCATGGAGGGTTTATTGAGTGTGCTAATTCATTGTCTTCAAGAGAGACAACCTCTATACCCAACTTGTTATACTCATACCTCGTCGAGGACATGCACTGAAAAATGATCAAGAGCAACCTGCTCTGATACCACCGATCCGAGTTATTTTCAGCACGAAATGAGAGTAGAGATATAATAAAGAAATGTACAGAGATATATTAGATATCCAATAATATAATAGAAATGTATCAGAGATGCAACCATAAACACATAGATACATTAATATACAATTTTCTATTAATGAGCGACAATGTACAAAGACTGTAAAAATATAAAGTGAAAGACTCACTAGAATGGTTGCAACTTATCTCTAAGAAGAGATGTGACCTCTACTCGCATTCGCCAGTAGAAGATTTTACAATTAGGCTCCATAGGCCTTTTTATCATAAATTAAATCCAAAACCATAACCCTGGAAGATGAAAAGCCAACAATTTTGTGGACCCCGTTTTGGGTAGTTTGGTGTATCAACTTCCCGGGGGCGTAACTTTGGCATATGATCTTCGTTTGGGGTGCACGATAGCTCGTTGGAAAGGTATCATTGAGGAGATTCATTTTGGGGTTCAATGAGAGACTTTGATTGTCATTGAGAAGATTGATCCCAAAAAACCTTCATTTAGGCCCTCAAAATGGCCCCGGACGTTTAAAATTGCTAAAAATAGTAAATTACCAAAATTGCCAGAAAACTGTTTTGAGCTAGTTGGAAAAGGTGGGTGGCCACCACTATCCACCTAGATCATGAAGCAACTCTATTTGTTTGTAAATATACCTTGGAACATTTATTATCTTCATTTGATGATGCTTCTAGGTGCATATCACCAAAGGTGATATTCATAGGCTCATGCTTTTGGGGAATAGATTGTGAAGTAACAGAATGGGAAGATGAATCAGAACTAGGTGACATGGCAATTTTCTTCCCTTTTCTAGGTTCAAACTCTCGAGATAAAACTTTTTTTTAATTGGGATGTTGAGCAAACAATGCATGTGAAGCCATGGAAACAACAAGTTGAAGTGGTTGATTAGGAGGAGGTGGAGGTAGTGGAAAAGATACAGTAGGCCATCCATGATGATGAGGTTGAGGATAATTAATTATTTCATTCCAACCATCATTGACTGGAATCTCAAGCAACAAATACACATGTGGCTATACAAGAATGCCAATTATACTAGGATGAGGTTGTAATGGAGGTCTAACATGTGGTGGGGGAGGCTAAAATCTACTTGTCCTACAAGGTTAAGAAGAGTAGTTTGTAGGATTTGATTAAAATCCTTTGATTCTGCATAAAAATGAACAGAGAATCTAGCTCTCTTATTTATGCCCCTTTTCCATCCAACTTGTTTCCCTTTGTTCAAATTTCCTCTATTTCCTCTATTATCTTTGTTAGATTTGTTGCTACCTTGACTGAAAAAGTTCATCTATTAAAATAAAGGTTATATTGGAGTATGCATACAACAACAAGTAAAACATCAATTACCATTTTTCATTTAACATAATTTTTAGAAGTGGTTCTGACTCAATCAACAATCAAGAATGTAATCAAATAGAGGTAAATAGGAAGAGTAACTCGAAATAAAACTAATTTCTCTGTTTTGAAACATTTCCAGACCTTCTATCTCCTACAACTGATAATTATTCAAGAACATGGGATTTATAGTGAAATTGGGAAGATGAAGGGTTTTGTAATGGATGAAAAGTGAAGAAAATGATAAGGAAGAATGGTACATGTTCATAATCAAAACATATTATTCATCAACCTTCAACCAATATCCAAAAATTTGTTCCAATGTTGATCGATAATCATATCACATTTGTCATGTCAAGTATCATTAACTGCTAGTATATCCATCATCCATGCTTAAAAAAAAAAAAAAATTGAATTTTCTTATGCATTAGGGGAAAAGAACATGAATTTAAAATGAAACATGATATTGGGAATTTATGAAAAAATTACGTAAAGTGGAAGTATGAAAGGGATTGAACCGAAAAACAAAGACACAATCAACCATTTCCAAAAACTTATAACCCTTTACCAATGCTTTTTGTCATCCTAAAGTTGTTCTTGGTTTTTTAATAAAATTATGTAATAAAGCTCATGGTCCAATATTAAACTTATGATAGAACACCATTTAACAATGCATCCTTTTCAATTCTTCCCTTAACCATAAATACAAAAATCAAAATATATCCTTTCTATCCAACTATTTATACCAAACTACTAGAAACTTTCTTCTTTAACATAAAATCATTTTTATTTAATACAACAAGGGGAAGAAAAGATGACATTTAAATGATACATGGTTTCAGGAATTCAAGAATGATGTATGGAAAATGAAATGATGAGGGATTTGGTCATGTGTATATAAATATATCTTATTCTTTCATGGCTTGGTCATATTTCTAATCCATATTTAAAATCAGCATGCCCAGGAACCAATAACCAGACTATATTTGAAACTTAAATCACTTATTCCAAACATTTTTTTGCATCAAACAAGTAGCATAATATTCAACACAAGAATGTCCCTCTTACATTTTTTTATTAGTTATCATATAATATTTAACAAAAAGGCTTATAGTGAATCTAGTATGCCTTCATGAACAATTTGTTTTAATATTGGAAGCCCAAAACCAATGTAGTGTATAAACCAGGCCATTCCATATTAGGGTTTTATACTTTAAACAAACTCTTGTAAAATAATAACACATAAGTCGAACCCCTATATTCATTTCAACCATATTATTTAACCAAACTTGGTGCATGAGCTCTATAACCTTTGTGTAAATACCTCATACTTGACTTGTCAAACGAACATAAAAACCCATTATATATATATATATATATCAAGTTAATATCTCATGGGAAACCCTCGAGTACTTCCCCACTTCGTGGATGGTAAACGAGGTAAACTGCTAAACCTGATTACATTCATACCTAACCCTAAGGGGGAACAAAGATTCGAACCCATGACCTCCTCTATTGGGGATAGATTCACATCTGGCTCAATACCACTTGAGCTAACCCTTGGGGCTACACACACATACTTCAAAATCAACAGGGATTCAAAACTGGGTAGTGATGTCCTCAATATAACCCTCCTAGTATATTCATGCAAACATCAAATCATATTTCTGGGTCTCTATATCATGCAAGAGGTATCAACGTTGGCTTCATATTCAAACTTTTTTTTGTGTAAAAGAGTGTAGAGGTATCGAGCTAGACAAGTATACAAAACTCCCATAAAATTGTATTTGAAACAAAACATTTTCTATGCCATGGAAAAGACTTTTAAAATTTAGGGTTCAACAATAAGATGACCAAACTAAAAACTCTTCAACTTCAGAGTCGGGAACTAGTGGTAGGATTTATTATTCAAACAAATGACACCCAAAAATTTCTTTATAATGCCAATGCTTAAGCATGCAGACTCGGGCAGTGGGTATCAAAATACAGAATAGTATTTGAAGGATATGGGTTCAAAACTTGTCAAGGAGTAATGCAAATAAGTATGGAAGTAAAAAAAATCCTTCAAATTTTTCTTCCATTTTTGCTTGAGACCATAAACATTGACGAATGGAAAGGAGGTTGAAAGTTTTAGGTAGTTTTCCTTAAAAATGGTGACAATACTATATAAAACCAGGAATGGATTTATTTACATCAATTTCACACAATTTGAACTGAGGATACTGGATTTCGAGATAAGGGTTTATGCAAGAACAGTTCTAATCAAGACAAAGCCATGAGATAAAAACTATTTTCTTTAGAAGTATCCCAAACTAGTTTGAGAGGAGGAGCAAGAAAAAGAACGCTTAGATAACCAGTCAAACAAATCCATTTCAAAAATTATTATTGCAAAATGAACATGCATTCAATGGATAACAAGCTAGAGTATCATACCTCTTCCAATGCTTCGAATTCATTTTCTAAATCAATGCTACAATTTACCAAAATGCTAAAGCTGAGCTCTTTTACCAGACTTGAGCTATGAAATAAATGGAAAAACGAATAATAAGGGTGGTATACCTCAAAGTGGAGTGTAAATGACTCCACCCTAGCACATTGAATGCATAATAGCGTCACTTCGTCCAAAATCAACACCCATAATCATCCTTTCTTGCACAGCAGATTCCATGTCCACCATCAACAAATCACAGGCCATAAACGTTGCCAAGTATACCAAAAATCACATGTTATATAACCATGTGGACAACCACATTAACTGTTAACTTAAATGATGGCCCCAAAACTTCACATTGACGTTGTTATTTCAAACTCCATTAAACCCACATTTAAAACAACTCAATTATGCAACAAATATATATATTCCAATTCGGGTGTTAAAAGTAAAACTTAACGGTAGCCAACAATATATAGTATCAACGTTGAATTCATATGTTATACCATATGTAATATGTATGGTAAACTTAAAACCTTTTATTGCAACATGCCACCTTTGATGTATATAGAACCGATACCTCCTTGTGATATATATGTTTATAATGTGAAGTGCGATAACATTCAAGTTTGCACCAATTTTTTTTATATCCTAAACCATAGAACCCTATGATATATGCATAAAAATGAATTGGCAAGGTTTTTTAACCATATCATGTAGTTAATCACTCAACCATTGTGACTTGTACTTGTTGAGATGTTATATGCTCTTGATAAGGTTTTTTAACCATATCATGTAGTTAATCACTCAACCATTGTGACTTGTACTTGTTGAGATGTTATATGCTCTTGATAAGAGATATAACCAAACCCCGTGGTAGGCAAATTCAAGTTCTTAAATAGAGAAGGGCCTTTAGGCAATAAATCTCTATGTCTCTCAAGATGCTACTAAATATGCTTCACCCACCCCTCAAGATGCCTCTAATATGTGGATATGAGAATGGATTTTCATAAGACAAAAGGACGTGAGTATTCCCATAAGATCGGTACAATTGGAGAAGCCGGATAAATACCTTCACAAACATGCATCGGTAAATGTTGCATACTAGGATTATTATAGTCATTGGTAAAGGCTTTTGATACTTGATGTCACCACAAACATGAGTTTAAAAAAAATCACCATATAATAGCACCTTATGAATATAAATATATGCAACATAGAGGATTTTGAAGCTTTATAAGAAGAACTTTTCCTTTTTCTTTGTAACCAGATCGGAAGTGGAACTCATAATCAAATTGAAGGAAGGAAAAATTATCATTGTGTAACATGATGAAGCCATTTCAGTAGATTAACAATGTTATTATCTCAGGAATATTTGAAAATAAACATCATTTCTTTCTCCCTAGAGAGCCCCACCTAATAGTTATATATTTTATATCATAGATAGTGAAAATTCCAATTGTTCCTTGCATTTATTTGTAGGATATGATATTATCGACTATTTTAGGAGTCAACAACCCACATGTAAAATAATACATCGAGGGCCTTCGGCTAGGCATTTTCATATGGGTTTCAAGGCTCTCTTGCCTTATTTCATAAAGAAACATATCCACCCCTCTATAGGATCAAACATGCTACAACCTATAGAGAGAGAATCATCCTCACATGTTCTAATCCTAACACTTTTTACATGGTGTTTGAGGCTCTAGTCTAATATTTTCACCCTTACAGGTCCTAATATAGAGAGCCCTCCCAATATACATATATACCAAGTCCCAGTAGGACAATTCTTTAGAATAGATAGTGTAATGCTACCTCATGCCAAAACATTCAAAATAGAAACAAAGTTGTATTCACTATCCAAGTCATTATTGCATTAAACTAATCATTCTATATCATATTGTAAAACCTTTTGTGACAATTTCAAGTGACTCACAAAGTTAACACATCTTTATAATTCATCTCTCTTTAGAGACTAGATAAGGAAACTAGTTTTGAAAGACTCAACATACATACTTTTACCTTGTTTCCCTCTAATGCACCTTTCCTAAATATCACCGATTTGAAATGAAATAACTTTTTATTTTCTAGACTATACTACAATTTTCTTGAATATCACCTAACTTTTTTGTTAGCAATATACTACATCCTACATAACTATATTGTTCGCAGTCAATATTGAAACTTTTAATAAGAAACAAATTGTAGTTAGGGTTTTGTTGCATTGGTGAGTAAAACCTCTCGATTTGATTTGTTTATAAGTTAAACAACAAACAATTGCTAGTTGTGGGACAAGCATAAGAGTATAATAACATCAAGAAAACAACAATAAAGTATATATGCAATTATAATACAAATTTAACTACAAAGATTCCTTTCAAAAAACAATAATCGGAGGGAAACAACAATATTCAAATATTAGTCCAATGGAAAAGAATAAAATATGTGATATCACCTAATAAGAGTGATGGATGTAAGTGGGATCCAACACTATGTTAGAATATAGAAGATGGTGTGCTCATTTTACCATTGATGATACCTT
>SNQJ01S0015150.1:81546-92991 GCA_010110895.2 Picea sitchensis
CAGAGATTAGGTCAATCTCGTCACTTAAGGTGCCTCAACAAGAGGTTTAGGGTTTCTACAACTGCTTATGCTAGTAACCCTAGCTGCAGTGCTTCTCGAAACTGCTCCTGCTAGTAACCCTAGCGACAGTTCCTCAATGAGCTCAATATCTATCAGCTATGTTTCCTTCCAGCGTTTTAGGCTGATTGAAGGGGTGTGGGCCCATAACCTGTTAGAATATAGAAGATGGTGTGCTCGTTTTACCATTGACGATACCTTCATCACCCAACCATAGGGCGAAGCCTCTCTCCGAGCACCTTAACCTTGACTGAGAATTCCTCCGGAAGCAAACCCTAGGCTAGATAGCCAAACAAAGAGTAGCGCATCAATCCCCAAGGATAGCGCATCACAAAAAGTTGATCAGACGTTCCAAACCCTAGCCAAGAGATATTCAAGACAATACTAAGAACTAGCTGATGTTGCAGCTGCACCTGCAACCCTCCTCCAAACCTGCGCACCAAACTGCAATTGCAGTGCGCACCAACTGGGAAACTGCAATTCTGAGATGCTGCAAATGAGAACTGGCGCCTTGTATTTATTGTAATCCTGCCAGTTTTGTTGGGGTTGACTTCTCCTTCTGGGTATGTGTCTGTTCAGTATATTATTATTATTTCTGGTTGACTTCTTCTCTTGGAGGCTAATAGCCTAATATAAATTATCTTCTTGAGCCAACAAGGCTTCTAGGGTTATTAGCCAACTCATTAGGGTTTCTCTTGCTTCCTAGAGTCTTCTATTCTCATCAGGTTCACACGTGGGGGTAAATACCTCCTGCAGCTACCATAATATTAACACACTATCCTTAGGATGGGTCCTTTTCCTTCTATAAAGATCTCTCGAGTTATGGTGAGTGAAGAAATCTTGGTTTCTTGAAGAAACAACACAAGCAAGCATGAGGTCAATGTGTGTGTGTGTGTGTGTGTGTGTGTGTGAGAGAGAGAGAGAGAGAGAGAGAGAGAGAGAGAGAGAGAGAGAGAGATGTCTAATCTACAATCTCATTCCTCCATCATCACCTTGCAATTATTCTCTATTTTGAATGCTACCCCATGGATTTTATTTATAGGCATAATTGGAGCTCCAATGGTGAACTAGTTCCAATGTGAATGCTCCTCATCCAAGTTGGATTCCCTATTCTTGATAATGACCCTTGGGAGATTTGGAATCAAAATTTATGATATAGGGGGCTTGAATTCACCTAATAAACCACCCTAACACTACTCTAGCTTCCAACACTTATCTTCAATATGACCATCAACATTACAATGGTTGCAATGGTTGTTCGGATCCTTGCATTGATGTACAATAACTATCATTTTCTTATATTTCCCTTTTCACTTCCTCTTCCCCTCCTTGAAAGCATCTTGGTGGTTTTTTTATTTAGAACCACTTGGCTATCCTTTCTTATGGCCTATGTTCTCCGGGTATTATTCTTGCAAACAAGCCTCATCTATGGTCCTAGGTTTGAATGGCATCACTTTTTTCCATAGATGGCTATGTAGCCCCCCTAAATACTTGAGGAGTATGTCTGGGTTCTTAGGATATATACCCAACATAATCATGATTTCCCCGAACTTGGTGGTGTACTCTTGCACACTTTTCCCTTGCCTTTTCCTAAAGTGATGCTAACAGATCCACCAGTCCTATACATACCCAACATGGTAAAATTGGGACTTGATGAGAGTTTTAAACACTACCCACTCAGTTATTAGTGGATCAACCTCCAACTTAGGTGTCTCCATGTAGCTTTCCCACCATGATAGTGCATGGCCCTCTAGTTTTAGTCGGGCAA
The DNA here is from genome assembly GCA_010110895.2 of Picea sitchensis. NCBI lineage: Eukaryota > Viridiplantae > Streptophyta > Pinopsida > Pinales > Pinaceae > Picea > Picea sitchensis. The sequence goes on from SNQJ01S0015150.1 coordinate 83,372, forward strand.
ATGGAATTTTATACTCTTTGTCTATATTTTGGTCACTAAAATACACTTCTAATTGTTGCAACCAATGATTTAGCTTAATAAAATCAACCGCACCTTGTTAGGGCTTGATGTCCACTCTCACTTCCATTTTAAATAGAGGTTGTGAAGGAGTGATGGCACTAGAACTTGGTTTCTCTTTATCATGATATTTTTTCAACTCATTTTTTGGGTCTTTACTATCTCCTAGTTTCTCAACCAATCCAACTTCCAAGTTAGAGCCACCAATCTCCCCAAAAATGTCTACAATTCTTCATTAGAACTGCCATGAGGAGGGCCATGTTGTGAGAGATATCAACGAATTTTTCTTCGAGCCTCACAAATCTCTCTTCTGTTGCATCCCAAGGGTTGTTATGAATGGACTCATCTGCCATGGCTAGGGTTCTACAACTTCCTTCTTAAGGTAATTCCTGGATCCTGCAACTTTTCACAATTACCCCCCAAAAGACTACTTTGATACCAATATGATTTGTAATTTTTTGTGGATATTTCACCATAACAACTAGTCTCAATAGATCTTGTATTATTATGAAATCTTTTATTATGCATGTTTATGTCCATAGATATTAGATTCATTATCACTATCTTATTGCTCAAATTTATGAAAATATCTGAAATATGAAAATGAAAGAATAAACAAATAAACACACTATCCACACAAATGAATCTAAGATGTATCCTGGGAAATCTAATATGGGAGAAAACCTAGCTAGAAGGTGAGGCCTTGCTTTTATATCTTTTCTTCAATTATGAAAATAGAAATACAATAAAAGGGACACTCACTATGAAGTCGTCTTTTCAACTATGGCCTAAATGGTTTCTACATAATCTTCTTGCTCCTTTGTTTATGCTCTCAAATCCCACTCCTATATTAGTTTCTCAACTATGAAACAAGTATGATGCTAAAAGAATAGAATCCCCTCTCCTCCTAACAATCCATTATTTAATATAGTATGATAGTTGTCTAGGGTTAGGGTTTTTTGCATGCCTCAACCTTCAATTAGTGTTAGGGTTTTGGACCTTCTAGAATCTTCTTGAAAGTCCACACATGACTAGCCTCATGCACGAGTAATGGGGGATAACATGGAGTTCACTTGGTACCATGGTGGTCAACAAGGTAGGTTAACTTGTAGGAGGCATAACTTCCGCATACAAACTCCGATAGAGGTGATTTTCACACCCTTGGAAAGATCTCGTTGTGTAGAAAGACAATGAGGGGCTAGGGGCTATGCTCTCATAGTTTTGACCCCTCAAAGTGTTTTTTGATGCCTCAAAATGGATCTGGAAGGTTCTAGACCCAAATCTCCAAATTGGGTTTTGCCACTAAAATGGGCCTTGCAAACCAATTCCTCCATTTTTTCCACCTAGAAAGCACCAAGATAGATGACAAATTATATAACGATACATTATGGAGCAAACAACAATCTTCTTCTCCTTAGGATTAAGTTGAATCATAAAGAGAGAAAACTCGTTAGCAACATTTGTTTATGGATGCAAGGCATTGAGAAAGTCATTCAAAGATTCTCATACTTAACCTTATTGACTTTAAGAATCCAACTCTAAGATAAAATCCATAGATTCCATCTTGCGAAAGATGTATGATTGAACAAGGAAAATGTCGATATATATCTAGTGGTGCAATGTCACATACATGAACTCCTCCTTCATGTGATTGATCTTGTACTAAAATGTGCATGGTTGTGTGGCACATATATCTTTACCTTGCTACAACTCGCCAAGTGAGTACGTTATGGATTAATAATCATTGGTAAGTGAAGGTCTTTATTTGCATTTATTGCAATAATGTTCCCTTGATTGCTAGAGTCAACAAAGCATGTAAATGAACTTATCCATAACCTATTATTTTGCATAGAAAAACACTCTATCTTTTGAGAAGTTCATGGCTATGTTTATTGGTTGCATATTGATATTCAAACATGCAAAATAATTCTTCTTTAATAAGGATTAGTGTGTAGGAAAAGGGATGCATTTCAAATAATTTTTATCTCATCAAACATTGGAGTAATTACTAGATAATTTATCTTCTTACAATGATTGTTGTTTCAAAAACAAGGTTGGTAGTCTCGTAGGAGAGAATGCTTCTTCGAGTAAATCACAAAAAGAGGGTAAGTAGTGGGTACACAATAAAAGATGAAAAATACAACTTAAGGTTGTGGATGAAACTTGTGCACTTGCATAACATATGAATGGGGCCTAGACTTGCAGAAGCTTGTATCAACTTAGGCTCTGATAAGGTGGCTAATAAAGCCACCATTGCAATTTATTTGTGTTATCAATATTGCTAGTGGTTAATGTGGCTATCAATAGGAGTGGTGTAAAATAAATGTCCAATTTAAATACTAACATAGCTTATATATGTTTTCAATAACGTTAATGGCAAATAACACTATCAATACAACTTGTTTGTGCTTCAAAAAACATTGATGACCAAAACTACCACTATGTATCCAAAAAGGCACCACAAAGTAGGGCGACTTACTCTACACACTAATAGTTGTGTACAACTTCCTACATGCTATGCTCATAAAACACTCTCACATGGTAAAGTCATTACAACTTTCTATATGGTATGCTCATAAAACCCTCTCACATGGTAAAGTTGGTATGTATGATCAATAAACCATCTATAAAAAAATTAAAGGAAATTTTTTAAGAATCTATACTTACTTATTCTTAAAATGAAAACTATAAAATATTTAAGAATATTTTTATAAAAGTATTCAAATTCCTATAAATTTTATATAATTTATAAAAAAAATTAATGATATTTCAAGTAAAATAATTTTATTATATAAAATATATAAATGTTTAAAAAAAAAAATGAATATGGGGAAAAAATTTATAAAAAAAAAATTCCGCAAAATTTACATCCTAAAATTTTCCCAAAATCCACCATCATAGATGTCCAAATACGCAATCCATATGTCACATAGATACAGATCGCTCAACCTCCAGCTGCGTTCTCACTCTTTTCAACATGCCATCATGTAAATCCCTGTTCTGGAGAAACTTGTTTGATTAATATCACTATGTACAATTCAATTCTTTCATTCATATACAACTTTATTTGAGAAATTGCATTCATTCACTTCTTATTCATCGTTGTTGGTTGGCAGCTACCAGCGAACAATGTCAAGGGTTCCTTCTGCTGATTGCGTCAATTGTTGCAAATTGTCCTCAATAACGAGGAATAACATGATATGCAATGAGTGTCACGGAGTTGGATTAACCATTGGCTAATTTATCTTAAACTGAAAGCGGCCATGGTAAGCCGAAATGATATAAATCAACATGAAAACATCCAGCCAGACATTAGCGCTCGCCGCGCTAACAGTTACACGTATTTCCAGGTTTGCCAAGGTGATGTTTATTCCTTGGAATCAAACGCAGAGGATGAAATCATTTTTTGGTCGGCATCAGAACTCCATGTGCTGGATTTCAAACATTTCCACAGCTAATGCAGCAGTTCTTGAACGAATACCTAAGCAGGCAATAAATGGGCGGTCACCAAGTTGCTCGAATGCCCACGTTTATTCATGTAATTCCACGATCGCATCTCTCACGAAGAGTGGGAGAATGGAGGAAGCCCGCCAACTATTTGACAAAATGCCTGAACGAGATGTCTTCTCTTGGACTTCAATGGTTGCTGGATATGCTCGAAAAGGTAATTTAACTGCTGCACGGGAATTCTTTGACAGAATGCCGGAAAGAAACGTGGTTTCGTGGACTTCTATGGTTTCAGGATATGCTCGTAATGGAAAAATCGAGGAAGCACGCCATCTATTTGACAAAATGCCCGAACGAAATGTCTTCTCATGGACTGCAATGGTGACAGGCTATGCTCAGAATGGAAAACTAAAAGAGGCACGGCGAATTTTTGACGAAATGCCTGAACGAAATGTGGTCTCATGGACAGCCATGGTTGCAGGGTATACGCAAAATGGAAGGATAGAGGATGCGCGCAGTTTGTTCGACAAAATGCCGGAGAGAGATGTGGTATCATGGACATTGATGATTAAAGGATATATGCAAAATGGGAGAGTAGAGGATGCCCAGCAATTGTTTGATCAAATGCCCGAAAAAAATCTGTATTCTTGGAACACGATGATTGCAGGATATGTGCAGAATCAACATGTGGATCGCGCACGCCAACTGTTTGACACAATACCCAAACGTAATGCAATTTCGTGGACAGCAATGGTGGTAGGATATGCCCAAATAGGTAATACTGAGGAAGCACGCAGATTGTTTGACAAGATGCCTCAGCGAGATATAATCTCATGGAATGCAATTGTTACTGCATATGCCCAGAATGGCAAACTTAAGGAAGCACGTGAGTTGTTTGATAATATGCCACAGCGAGATGTGGTTTCCTGGAATGCCGTCCTTGCAGGATATGAGCAGAATGGAGAAGGTGAAGATGCACTCAAACTCTTTAACCAAATGTTAAGATCAGGCACAAAACCGGACCAGTCTACTTTCACTAGCATTCTAAGTGCGTGCACCAGCTTAGCAGCCATAGAACAGGGGAAACAGATACACAAGCACATCATTAAAACAATTTTTAACTCAGATGTTTCATTAGGGAATGCTCTCATTACCATGTATGCCAAGTGTGGTAGCATAGATGATGCCCTCCAAGTATTTGATAAAATGCTCATAAGAGATAAAGTTTCCTGGACTACCGCAATTGTAGGATATTCCCGGCATGGGTATAGTAATGAGGCACTCGAGCTTTTCAGACAAATGGAGAAGGCTGGTGTGAAGCCAGATCATGTGACCTTTGTTGGTGTTCTATCTGCTTGCAGCCATGCAGGCCTGGTAGCCAAAGGCTGGCATTTCTTTGACTCTATGAGTAGAGATTATAGCATCACACCTATGGTGGAACATTATTCTTGCATGGCTGATCTTCTTGGGCGCTGTGGGCATTTGCACGAGGCAGAGGAAATGATTAGAAAAATGCCATTTCAGCCAGATGCTGTCATATGGGGAGCCTTGCTTAGTGCTTGTAGAGTTCATTCAAATGTGGACTTGGGAAGGCATGTGGCAGAAAAGCTTTTTGAGTTGGAACCAGAAAATGGTGCAAATTATGTTCTCCTGTCAAATATTTATGCTGCAGCACGCAGGTGGGACGATGTTGCAGCAGTGAGAGTGAAGATGAAAGACAAAGGTGTCAAAAAGCAACCAGGCTGTAGTTGGATTGAGGTCAAAGACAAGATTCATACATTTCTTATAGGAGACCAATCACACCCACAAACAGAAAAGATTTATGCAACATTGGAGGCATTGGCAGAGCCAATGAAGGCATTAGGATATTTCCCTGACACAAATTTTGCATTGCACGATGTTGCAGAGGAGGAGAAAGAACAGCTCCTCTGCCACCATAGTGAAAAGCTGGCCATCGCATTTGGACTTATTAGTACACCACCAGGAACACCTATACGAATTGTCAAGAACCTTCGTGTGTGTGGGGACTGTCATACTGCTGCCAAGTTCATCTCCAAGATTGCCATGAGAGAAATTGTCCTGAGGGATGCCAATCGCTTCCATCATATCAAGGATGGGTTTTGTTCCTGTAGAGATTATTGGTAATGACAAGCGTAGAAGAGGATTATTATTCTGGGCCTCTCTAACAATTTCTAACAATTTATTAGTATTTTTCTTGTATGAATTATTATGGTCGTTTAACAACATTGTTGGGATTGTAGTGAATCGTGATTCAAATTCAAAGAATATCAATTCTGTGAAGCGATTCACACTTGGGAATGTGAGACCATTGCAATTGCAATTGCAGGAGGACCATGCTCTCTGATCCAAAGATGCATAAAACTTGATGTTGAGAAAAAAATCTGCCAATGTGCAGCTAAGAATCCAATATTGAGAACCAGAATTGCAAAAGTGTAGCCAGGAACCCAACGTTGTGTACAAGCAAAAAAAAACTTAAAAGGAGTAGTTGATAAAAAATGGCCACTTCGAAGAAAATAAAGTCTGCATACATGTTCCATTGACTCAAAGAGGGGAGGGAGCGGTTTTGTTCATTGAATACTCTCATGTTGGTCCACCTTGGTCCACATTAGTTACTTCAGGTTCTTTTGTTATAAAAATTAACATTATATGTGTTGAGCAGTATTGACAATTAGTAATGATGAAATGGCAAGTGCACTAGTGGAATTGGAATTGGCGCAACTGCAACATATATTGCAATATTTAATTGATCATACAAAGTCTATTATTTATGGTGTGATTCATAGACTTCATTCGAAAAAACATTCGCATGAATGTTTGGATGGGAAGCAAACTCCGAAGTTTCTGTTCACTGAACTATGTACAGCAAGAAATATGAACATGAAGCGACAAGTTGTCATCCAACCGCCCTTTTGAACAAGCTACATATTTTACAGGATCCCTTTTGCACCTGGTCTTGTATGTTATGATTTTGTCTTACACATGGAAATTGAAAGGATCACCCTCTTGTTCTGTCTAAAGTGTTATGTGTGAATCCACTAAAACCCAGCAAGATGAACCAGAGATTATCACAATATATAACTCAGAAATTACTTAGCACATTAAATAATTTTCTGAAATTGTTTTTCTTAGGTTACAACTAGGTTTCTTCACAAAAACTAAACAATGCACAGCAGAAATAAATCTGATCTACAATGAAGAAGATAACAGCAATCACATCACATAAGGTACACAAATATTTTTGGACAAATTCGTCCCTGGAAAACCCCCGGAGGGAAAACTAGTTCTTCTAGACATTATGGGTCCAGTTTGTCGTTACCTCTTGCATCACAGGCTTATTTCAATGTTCATTTTTACTCTATGCTTCCAAGTCACATAATGTGTCCTGTTCTTGTTTAGAGGAAGTTTACTTTGTGCCATCCATTCCAAAAAATTCTTGGCTTTGCCAATTAGCCTTCTCATGTTTTAGGTACATGCTCAAAATCATAAGTATATTTTTCTATACTCGTGATGGTATGGAGGGTTTCCATTGAATTCCTACTAGCGATTTAATCTCTTATCAACTACGACAAATTCCTTTGAGAGTTTGACCTAGATTCACACCCTGACCCTATTTACATCGTTGAAAGGTGACCTTTTTCTTAACAAAATACATTCCATCATTGGTCGTTGATTGAGTGGTTTCCCTTATGTTCGATGATAAGAAAATTATTCACACATTGGAATTCATGCAGTACCTTGGATTCCATTTGTCCCCATTTGTGGTTTCCTTGCCTTTTTCAATAGTCTTCATTATTGCTTGTTATTCAGAGGATCCATTTCATGCACTATTTACATTTGGTGCACGTCGGAGACATATTTTGTGGTGGTCCTTTCAATATTTCATCTGAGTCCTTCGAAATATTTTTCCTTCTACTACTTCTCATGTTAGATGACGGGGATTCCTTAATGCCATCCTTCCAGTGGATCTCCTCCTATCAATTTCAACACATATTTCTCTGGGACAAGGATCTAGAGTCATGTTTAATACCTTGGGGTTTGCATTCATGAGTGGCAAGTTCCCTCGCTATTGATAGTGATAATACATCAATGTCCCTTTATCGACAGATTCTACCAGGTGTTCGACATCAGATCCTCTATTCACTTGTTAGATTGTACTAGGTACCTTGACGCCCATTATCATTATCAATGGGTTGTCTCATGTTTGTTAATGGTATTCATCAATGACCCGTAATCAAACGGTGTCACTCTGTTCGACTCCATCACATCTATTGGCATGGTGTAGACTCGTACCATGGAAATTGATTTGAATACCTTGTTAATGTAGTGGCATCATCACTTTTTATGTTGTTTCCTGAGTTGCGATTAGACACTACCACTCCTCACATCGATACTCCTGAATGATCAATTATCCAACTCTTTCCCTAGATAACCTTCACTGGTTCTGAGACAGAGATCCATTGTGTATCTCTTTCGTGGCTACGATCTTTGTTTGACATGGATCCACTATGTATCTCTTTCATGGCCATGATCACTTCTTTTTATATACATTTTTCATGGATCTGTAGTGTACTTGATTAACATCCATTCTTATCATCACAACTGAGCATGGGTATCCACACCTCGGGAATTGAGCTTTCTGACTAGTTTCTATGTTGTTTATTGTCCTTAGATTGGATTATTGTGACCTTCACCCTGGATAACTGCTCTTTGAAGACTTATAATGTGTTTTGGCCATCAATTGTTATTATAACCTCATACATTACGAGGCATCTGTTACAGTGTGAATTACCACCATTGAACCATTGATGCTCTTATTGGCCTAGTCCATATCCTACTTATAGACAATTATTCCCCATACCTCCTTGATACCCTCTAAAAAACACGTTTTTGGAAGATATACATGCCCTCAATTATGAAGCACATGTATATGTGGGCCACTCAAGGGACAATCATGTACTTGTCAAAAAATGGTTAAAAAAAGAATTATTCCTAATTAAATGTTTAGTTAATGGTTTGGTTAGTTGTCTAACTCTTTTTACTCGTACTCAATTGTTTCTAACTAACTAGATACCATATAAAATGATCATTGTATCCAAGGAGAAAGGTAATGATACTTTTCACATTAGAAAAAACACCTATCTAACTATCCCCATTGAGTTTGTAAGCCCATACATATCCCTGTTTCTGTTGGTTTTTTTTACCTAAAAACCCTTGTTTCCATCCTCTTTCTAATCACCAACTTATCTAACCAAGAGTCTCCTATATATTCTCTTTATGTATGTGGTGTATTCAGTGTCAAAACCAATCCTTACAGTAGGATTCGTGGTGTAGGAATCCAAGATCTCTTTCAGTAGGGAAATGTCACATCAAACAAGTAAAATCTCTAACTAACTAAATGTTGTTCATCTATAATACAAAAACTTGTTCCTTTGAAGTGTATTGTATTGTTATTGTTTAAATTTGCAATTATTTCATACATGCTTCATAGAATATTAATTGCATTGATTTTTCGGTCATTTTTTTATAGAACCAACGGGTAGTTATTATTATAACTACCCCTCTGTATAGGTATTCTTGTTTGAGGTTCTTGCAAGTTGTAGAGGAACCATTGGAAAAGAGCTAAGAGACTCTGACAATTGAGAATGACATCAACCGTTGGACTCCTGGTGAATTAATCTTTCTTTGTCTCCCAATAGGTAGTTATTTCTTTCGAATTCGATTATAATATATTTGCTTAGTATTCTTTATGGAATTTGTTTCTTGTACGGTGATTGGTACACTGCAGTAAGCCCACTAATGTAGGGGAGTTTTCCCCTAAAGTAGACATATAACCGGAAGTGAGTCTAGGGTGTGTTACATCTCTTATTCCTTTCGTTGTCACTTGAGTGTATGCAATAACTAGATGCAATGGTCATGAATTGCACAACTCTTCTTTTCATGTAGGTATATTTCATACTCTAGCGAAATATTCTCTTGTAGCATATAATATTCAGGTCCAATAACTAGGATATTTAATTTATCCTTATACATGCCAACAATTATTTGCTTCACACAATATCTAGATATAATAACCAGGTCCTTTCCTAGCTCTTCCC
>SNQJ01S0015150.1:93041-107308 GCA_010110895.2 Picea sitchensis
AATTGTTTCTAACTAACTAGATACCATATAAAATGATCATTGTATCCAAGGAGAAAGGTAATGATACTTTTCACATTAGAAAAAACACCTATCTAACTATCCCCATTGAGTTTGTAAGCCCATACATATCCCTGTTTCTGTTGTTTTTTTTTACCTAAAAACCCTTGTTTCCATCCTCTTTCTAATCACCAACTTATCTAACCAAATGTCTCCTATATATTCTCTTTATGTATGTGGTGTATTCAGCGTCAAAACCAATCCTTACAGTAGGATTCATGGTGTAGGAATCCAAGATCTCTTTCAGTAGGGAAATGTCGCATCAAACAAGTAAAATCTCTAACTAACTAAATGTTGTTCATCTATAATACAAAAACTTGTTCCTTTGAAGTGTATTGTATTGTTATTGTTTAAATTTGCAATTATTTCATACATGCTTCATAGAATACTAATTGCATTGATTTTTCGGTCATTTTTTTATAGAACCAACGGGTAGTTATTATTATAACTACCTCTCTGTATAGGTATTATTGTTTGAGGTTCTTGCAAGTTGTAGAGGAACCATTGGAAAAGAGCTAAGAGACTCTGACAATTGAGAACGACATCAACCGTTGGACTCCTGGTGAATTAATCTTTCTTTGTCTCCCAATAGGTAGTTATTTCTTTTGAATTCGATTATAATATATTTGCTTAGTATTCTTTATGGAATTTGTTTCTTGTACGGTGATTGGTACACTGCAGTAAGCCCACTAATGTAGGGGAGTTTTCCTCTAAAGTAGACATATAACCGAAAGTGAGTCTAGGGTGTGTTACATTTCTTATTCCTTTCGTTGGCACTTGAGTGTATGCAATAACTAGATGCAATGGTCATGAATTGCACAACTCTTCTTTTCATGTAGGTATATTTCATACTCTAGAGAAATATTCTCTTGTAGCATATAATATTCAGGTCCAATAACTAGGATATTTAATTTATCCTTATACATGCCAACAATTATTTGCTTCACACAATATCTAGATATAATAACCAGGTCCTTTCCTAGCTCTTCCCCTGTAATCTGATTGCACACCAGCTTCTTGGCTTCTTATTCTTCATCATTGCATCCTAGGATCATATTCTACATTAGACCTAAATAATATCCATTCATGTTATTATCCACCTTATTAATAGACCTTTCCATAATACTCTCCTTGAGTGTCCCTTCTCATTAACAACACTACCTCATTGGTAAGTACTTATCCATTTTTCATTGCCATGATTTTTCACCTCCAATTATGCCTCCACACCACTTCCCAAGCACTATAATAGAGTATATGTATCCTTCCCTACTCAATATTCACATATAGTATGCACCTCTATCGTATAAAACTCTTTTCCCATAAATAAAATTGTTTGGAAGTTTTCCAAATTTTACAGTTGTAGTGCTCCTTGAGCCTAGGTGTCCTATTACTACAACTTATTAAAAAAACCAAATGCATATATTGAAAACTTAAATTTATACCATGTTATCCTATGGAATACATTTACAACAACTATACTCATGTCTCAATCTAAGTTCTAAGCTGAAAGTTATGGCTCTTTGAATTTTCCATTTCTACCTAATTTGTGTTCTTTTCTCACTAGTGCAATCTAGCTCAAAGGCCAACTTCTACCACCTCTAGAAGAAAATACAACAAGAAACAATAAAACCTTTGGATGAGAAATAGATAATAATTTTAATTGTGAATAGTAAAAAATTCTCATATTGGTGTTTCGATGATCCTATAAAATTTTGCATCAATATGGAATTGTCAACTTTGAACTTTTTACACTTTCTCCAGACTTGGAATTTTTAGCCAAAGTGACTATCTCTCAAATGAAAAAAAAATGAGAAGTATTCAATAACACAAAGTTTCCTAGATTGTTGTGGTAAAATGTTGAGTAAATAAGTTTTTCCATATTTGTGGTCTGGGTTTTGTTTTCCTTCTTTAAGGATCCTAAAATTCCACAAAATTGTACTGGAATAGTGGATTTTGGCCTATTTTTGCATCTTGATTCAAAATTCCTTGGAATTTGGCTAATTTCTCAATTGTGTTTCTTCCTGTCTACTCCCCTGACTCACTATCAAAATTTCATCAATAATAGGGCCTATTTAAAATAATACCACCATGTTCATCAAAACCACCTAATTTGAAATTTCTAGAAATTTGGAGTAGAATTGGTCACTGACCCTCATTGGAACTTCTATGGCCTTGAACAATGTGGAACTACCCTTGAAATTTCACCTGGGTGCAACACAATCTACTATTTTTCGGGATAAAACAATATTTTTCTTCTAGACTTAAAAAAAAAATATTCCATCATCTTTTTGTCGTGGCATCTTGGATGATGTGGCATGGCACATGGATGTTGATGTGGAATTGGTGTCCACCTATAATCTATTGATGTATCCATGTTACCACCCTTGCCTTCGATTCTTCTCCTTTACTTTTTTCCTTTTATAAATTTCACATTATAATTAATTAGTTTAATTTGGGGCCCTGCCTATACCCCTTGTCCTTTTACTACCCTCCTGGTGCGATCTTGGTCATTGATGAAACAAGGGGTCCTACTCTACCCTGACGCATTCCACCTAACATGTAGGTAGAGGATAATGTGATGGGTGAAAATCCCATCTTCATTGTGCATTAGATGATGCACGCGTTCCTACCTATAGATCTCATATCTATGGTTGAAATTCATTATGGCTCGAGAGCATGCACCCAATTTAATTCTCCTCTAATCTCCCAAACCACTTACCACACTGGTTTCTCCTAACGGGCACGTGTCACCCCTATAGTAATCATGAGTGCCCAAGGAATCAATGAAAAAACCCTTTTCATCAAACTATAACCACTTACAACCCTGGTTTCAACTAAGGGGAACGTGTCACCTTACAATGATTACAGGTGCTCAAGGCACCAATGAAAAATTGCCTTACAATGGCCCATAACCATTTTCTAGATGTGGTCGACCACCACCACGGGCCCTACCACTAGTGCACCCTGGATCCACTTAGCAGTTCCATGATGTCTCCACATCACCCTGCCACTCCACATCACCGATACAGATCTACATCACTGGTATGGTCCACATCATCATCTATGTCATATTTTGGCATTTTTTTCAAAAATTAAAAAATATGCATTTAAAAAAAAATATGTTTCCTCCACATGGATTTCATGAAATCATTGGAATTAGATTCCCTTGGTTGAATTCAACCCCTTCACCTACCATTTCGATATCTTCGTGCTAATAATCCACCGTATTTCATTCAAAAATTGGGGATTTGGAAATATTTCAAATTGTCCCCAATCTTCATGTGGACCTGATTCTGTAACCATGAATAATCATATTCATGCCCATCCATAGTATCATATGAATTTTGTTTCCCACTAGCTGGGTAATTTTAGACCCATGAATTTTTCAATTCCATTATTTACATAATTTTCCACATAGACCTTCTATCAAACATTTAGTATGCAACCTGTAACATGTAACTTCTTCACAACCATACAAGATGGATCATGGCCCATACAACCCCATTGTTGTAACCTCACTCTGTTACTTCTTGGTAACATACCGAACCACCCCTATACACTATTGGGATGGTGGGATACTAAAACAATTCTTCCACCAACATAGAATTATGCTCTGACAACTCTGAAACCAATTTCTATCATATGCCCAACCTTCTAGCCAGGCGAATATCCACATAGTATAGCTCTAATACCATATTTATTCATTGTCTTCTTTTTATTTTAATTAGTGCATGCAACATAAAAATGCAAGTTCATACATACAAACAAATCAATATTCTATTCAATTTATAACATTAATAACATTAATTCAACATTTACCCAATTAAACCATAGACACTTATCTTCTGGGATACACCAACTGGATGCAAACATTGAATGGTCCACCCAACCACAAGCTATGTTGCACTTAGTATTTCTACAATAGGTCACCGCCAAGTTGAGGCTATATTTCACAAGGAATAAACAAATGTGGCTAGCTCTAGTCCTCTCACATATCCCTTTTCCCAAAATTTACATCATATTCACTCTCACAACAATCCTGATACACCATCTCTCTTTCCCCTACAACCTATACAACCCAAAGAATGGAACCCATTTATTTGTCATGAATTCCCTTGAGCTATTCCACTTCCTTACATGCCTCTAGTACAGACTGGCTAGGAAATATCATGGTTAGGAACTTCAAGGAAGAAACGCCTATGGTTATCTCTATTCCTCTTGAACAACCCATTTCCAAAAATTTACAACCTATTCACTCTTACAACAATCTTGATACACCATATCTCTTTCCCCTACAACCTATAGAACCCAAGAAATGGAATCCCCTTCTTCTCCATTCAATCCCTTGAGCTATTCCACTTCCTTACATGGCTCTAGTAAAGATTCGTCGGGAAATCTCATGGATGCGAACTTCAAGGAATCTTAGTTGTAATTAATTTGTCTCAATGGAATCTATTTCCTTGGCACATGGACACAATTTCCTTCATGGGTTTATGGCAGTCAATACCCATAATTCCACTACAACATACATCCAATCACTCAACACACACACAAGCTCTATGACAACCTCCTTTTCCCCAAGGAAGAATGCTATAATCATTCCCTTTGCATGCCTCTAAACTTTGGCATATATTTTCATGCTAATAATGCACCACATGGCTTCCTAAGAAGCTCATGTATTTTTCTTGGAAACTAATCTCAAGTTTAATGTGACATACGATATCATAAGGTAAAATACATATCAATAGGAATAAAATATTATTATTTGTCTTTGGCCTTTTTTTAGACCCATAAGCCTCCTTTCCTTCATCTCTTATAGAATCATATCCCCCCATGTTATTGTCCTTCGTCATATGAAGTCGGTGATGTTTATTTTTATTATTATCAATGTACAATTACATGTTACATCATCAATCCCTCAACCATTCATTTTATACATATTTACATTGATAATCCAAGGATCAAACAAGGGCATTATGATACCTAATTCTAAATCCCATTTCACAATAGCAATGAAGGCTTCTAAACAATAGCTTCAAATCCAAACGACAATCCTAGGTGAAATTTTTTAGTGTTTGAGTGAATGCACTAAAGTGAATTTTATGTTATAGTTATACATCTTCAACAAGGGAAACCCTAGAATGATAGGAAGCAATGGAATTAAATACCCCTCGATAATAATAGAATAATAGGTCATTTACTTCCCTGTTATCATTGATGGAAAGTTAATATCATAATTTTTACCTAAATCCATGCCCAAATTTCATAAAGATTCATTTGTTCTCTTGAACTTCAGTGGAGCAATGTATTACTTAATATACTTACATTCATGATATTACCTCTTGGAAGCTTAATATGATAATTATTGGCTCTAATTAAGGAAGGAAGAATATATGACAAAGACTACATTTTGAACTTGGTTTAAAAACTATCAATTCATTGCCATTCCTTTTCATTAAATCATGCATTAGTTATGTTCATGATCTTGATGAATAGTGTTTTCAAATTGTGCCTTCATAAGTTCATCTAAGTGTTCTTGGATGACATATTTATTGATTCAAAGGTAATCCTATCATGAAATCCATGGATATCAAATCTCATTTTGATTCAATAATACTTTGAGGTTGTGAGGGTTCATCTAGGTGGTGATGATCAACCTTCACCCACTGGTATTCTAAACATATGGACAATGTAGAACTACATCATTTTTTAGTTTGACACAATATAAAGGCCATTTTAGGTCAATATGGTAACACATATCTCCATCTAGGATAATTACAATGAATTACCTACACCCATGAGTTATTAGATGACCAAGGGATTATAATAAGATATTGGTTCACCCATGAGTAATAACTTATATGACTAAGGGTATCTAATAAGATCTTGGTTGATCCATAATCCCTTAGAATACTAAGGGATATTAGTTAACCCATTAGATATTAGATCACTATGGGATTCTAATAAAATTTTGGTGAATCTATGGACCCTTNGTAATAACTTATATGACTAAGGGTATCTAATAAGATCTTGGTTGATCCATAATCCCTTAGAATACTAAGGGATATTAGTTAACCCATTAGATATTAGATCACTATGGGATTCTAATAAAATTTTGGTGAATCTATGGACCCTTAGATGACTAAGGGCATGTATTACTAGATAGATACAAAATATAGTGTGTTAATCCCTAGAAAAATCCCCATGTTAAGCATAAATTCCCAAGTTAAGCCATATATATTTATTTATTACATTTCTATTTTTATATTAGTGTTGTTAGTTAGAACATTTAATTATAATTGTACCTTTTTTCTCCTGTATAGGTAACGTCCCCCACTACTAAACCCAACAATTTAAAATTTTATGTTTATGATATTGTTGTTGCGGGGAAAAATCCTGACATTGACATAAGGGAGAATTTCCCGATGGAAGGTACCAAATTAGACCCACTCTCATTTAAATAGCAACCTCCACTGGTATATAGGCCTGACTGCCACTAAATAAATGAATTTCTCTCCATAGAGAGGATTTTTATCAAAGCTAGGATAAATTCTAAATGCATGGCTATTTTAATATGACAGTGCAATCCTATTCTAAAAAGCAGTTGCAGTCCTATTTATCAGTACGAGAATTGATCATGGGTCTATAATTTAATGTGAAAAATAAAAGTACTTCCAATTTTATAGAATAAAAAAATATTACATACTCATTTTCATATAGATGTTCATAAGAATATTCCTTCAATTGAATTCATAATTAGTTTATAGTCATTTCCTACAAATGACAATTGGAAAGAATGAAAAACTAAAGCATTTGCAAAAAAAAATCACCTACACTGCACTATTGAATAAATGAACCATGAATATGCTTTTTATTATCCTCCTTCCAAGAAATAATTTGTTTTTAGGAATACAACAAGAAGCATATATATTTTTTATCCATATTTGAGTCCGATAAAGAATTATACAATACCCATTTCCAACTTTCTAGCCCTGTATTTCTCTATTACATTTTACTTCCTAAATACTTGAGGGTGGACTATTGGCCATCCTAATTACATGATTGTTCAGTTACAACTTCTGTACTCTTCCCATTTCCATTACATTTGGATATTTTGGAGACAAAAGAAATCATTACATAATATTCCTTCCTACTATGATGTTCCTCAGGAAGTTGAGAAACTCTAAATATTTGGGGATGAAGATATTTCTCCCTAAAAATTTGGTCCAAATGATGGCCAAATACAAGTGAACCTATTCATTGACCATGGACCTATGATGAGATTTTAGGGGAACCAGCTGACCGAGAAGAAGATGAAATTATTCCCCCTAGTCTTACCCTTTTGGAAACACAAATAGATATCAAACTATGAATTCATATGTCTCTCCTGTAGCAAGGTCATGACTTGGCTATTCATTTTGATCTGGATGGACGTTAGATTGAACTGTGTATTACTACCATCTCTCGATCTGCATCATGCATTCTCTTCTGATAGTTGCTCTGTTACTTGTGAAAACAAGTGAATTCCCTTGTTGAATTGGCCATCTTGAATCGTGATAGTTCCTCTCGATGGAAATACTCAGATGAATGAATGTATAAATCCTACTTTTGTGGCTAAGACAACTCACACTCTACCCATCTCTTTGCCAAAAAATGAAGTTTTGTTTCTCTCTTATTCCTTTTATAATATTTAGGGTGATCCCTTCTATGGTATGATGATGAGGAAAGGGTGTTGTCCACATTGTCCCACTTGGCTCTTTCTGGTGAGATCAGATGCCTTCATTATTAATTACCCGGGGTCCGTATGATTTCACATCAGTTGGTAATTTGCGATTCCTTTGTACCTTGTAATCTTTCACATGCCACTCATGACACTCATATCCTATTTGTCTTGTGTGACCATGGGTATGGCCATCGTTCATCAAATATTGAGCGTGACAATCAAATTCCCCCTGTTTGGATGTTTACTTCATTAGTCCCTCAAGACCTAAAAAAGCCAAAAACAAGTATTATATTTTGTACTGTAATAAGTTATTAAATCCAAATCCGCCCTCTTCTTATATAAGTTTCCCTATGTTGTGTGGCTCTTCTTCCATTCATAGGGATTGTTGGTCCTAAAGTCTACACCTAACTGCTAAAGGGCAGAGCTAGGCCACCTCAAGTTTAGAATGACTGGTTTTCTGATTTTGTTGGTCAGTTAGAGGGTTGGTTTTACCAAGACAAGAGCATGGTTCAATTGGAAAAATGATATAGATGAGGGTTCTCCTTAGTTGGTGGCACACAAATGATAGACAAGTGAAATAATAGAGGTAAAAACAAATGGAAACAACAAACAACTCAATGAGTACTCTGTTAAAAGAAGTTTAATATTTAAAATATCATTTCAAGACATTAAAAACATATCAAAAACACAATTGCTCCCACAGGTTGCAATAAAAAACAAATCTTCACCAAAGCATTAGTTGTTTTACAGGTTGCATATTAGTAATGATAAGTTATATAATATTTGAAGGAAATGAAATGTACTTTGCACAAATCAAAAACTGCATTCAAGATAAGATAAAAAACACATGAATATTTGGATAAAAACACTGTCATCAAAAGTATATTCACCAGGTAGAGAGTATTAATCCAAGCATAAAACAAGTTCAATCAACTGATGTATTGATCTTCTTTTTCCAAAAACCGAACCCTCAAAACATACAAAAACTACATATTTATCAAAGTTGCAGAGGCTCTTGTCCATTTGGGACTGAGGCTTAACTCTACGCTACCAGTTGTAAAACAACTTATTAACTTAGCTAAAAACACTGCTGGAGTATATTAAGGTATACTTCAAGCTTGACTTAATAAAAAATAAGTGGTTCATATCACACACAAATGACCACTTATGATGCCTTAATCTAAAAGAGTCTTGAACTTAAATAACTAAAATTGTTGCTAATCATAAACCAAACTGATGCATATGCTTAATCGAACTACGTCTTTGATAGAACTAAATAGGACTGATAGAAATGGATTCTAATTTGAGTACAGGTGTACATGTGCGATGATGGAGGCCACTAGGATATAACTGAGTGTGTTGGCAGCTTCTTCAAATTATCTCCTTTAGAAAGCAACATGTCTTATGGTGCTTCTTCTAGAGTCTTCGATATTTCTTCTGCAACCTGGATTATAGTTTCTCCAATTCTCAATTATGGTGTTGCAAGGAATGGACCTGCAACTTCAATTTATGCACTTGTTGACTGTCATCAAGATATTTTGTCTTGACCATAACAAACCCTTTCTTCTTGCCTTGCTCTGTTTAAAGAATACTTTAGTGCAGGCGATCAATGAGGATAAGCCACTTTGACAATTTGGTGTTCAAGAGATTTTGAATGAAGAGTATAACTATCTCCTAAATGACTGAACTCATGAAGTCATTAACCAATGCTTATCACTAAGCAAATCCACCAGAGATTAAGACTTTAATCGTTTTAATATTTCGGGACTTCGAGTGCTCTGGCCCTTCGACACTCCGACACTTTGGAGCTCTGGAAATTCGGGGAACCGTGTTTGTTCTGGATAAAAATATCCTGGAGTGACAATATCGCAGAGTGATGTGGTGGCCACTTCGGTAATTCGACGTTCATAGCTCCGGGGAACTGTGTTTTCTCTGGATTAAATTCTCCTGGAGTGACATGGCAGTCTGTTGTCACAATTGATGATGTGTCATAAAAATTAGAGTGACACATGTCACCTGAAATAGCACAGATGACGTAGCCAAAGTACCATAAATGAGTGCCATGTGTCATCTAAAATCAATTGAAAATGACACGTTAGCTGAAAAAGACTCTGACACTCCATTACTTCAGGGCTCCGGGGCTCTGTGTTTGTTCTAGATCAAAATATCCCAGATGACCGAACTTGCGAAGTGACGTGGAAGTGAGGATCCACTTCGGCAATTCGGGGCTCCAACACTTCGAGAATTTTTAGGATTGAAAAACTAACAAGCTTGGATTCTCGAACACCGAAGTCCCGGAGTAAGACTACATATTTTTTTTGGGTTTAAACCCCTTGTGATTTTGAAGCTCCAAATGCACAAGAGTCGTTGATCTTAATTGACTATCGAATCTCGATCGTCAAAAATTTTAATCTGTTTGTTGCTTATAACCTAAGCCCAAAATCCGATGCTCTGGATTGTTGCGTCTTTCTTTTAGATGGTTTTTGTGCATATAAAGGACTTGGTCGACCTATTGCACGCTCAATAAAGGACTTGTGATGTTTCAAACTCAAACCATAACATGTAATCACCTTTCAAGAAAGCAAGACAATGATGCAAATAAAGTAAAGATCGGTCGAGGCCATTGACAATGAGTCATTAAATCATGGAGAATAAACTTAGCAAACACAAAACAAAAATCAGACTTGATGGATGTATAGGGTAAAGGAGGGAAAGGGTAGGGGTGTAGACCTAGGTTACAACATGGATATTATGTGTGTGAGGGTCAAGTTGGGTGATACTCATATAAGAGTGGTCTTGTCACTTATCATCAGTAAGAATGATAGTGACGTATATATATGTGTGAGTAGTTTTACAAGACTATAGGTTTAGGATTGGCGAACAGTGAACCATGGGTTATGCGTAGGGAAACCATTTAGCAAATTCGGGGACTGCGAGGTTTCGCGATAACAAGATTTGATGCATTAATGTTCAATCTAGGAAAACCCACAAAAGGTTTCCCACATCGATTCTTCCAAAAGGAATAAACATGCATCTTGTAGGTTCATGGCTCAGTTTTTGAAAAGACATTCTCAAATAGGTTTCTCTCTCAGCATGGTCTCACAAATATTTTGCATTATTTTGGTGACATCAAAGTTTGGCATGAAGGTGGAATAATCCTTTAGGATGCAACCAACTTCGTGATAAATGAGTCTGCACATATAAGCGCCGCAAAGAGTGGGAACTACTATGGTGGGGCCTATGGGTAAAGTCAGGTGGTGTGCGGGTTGCGGCTCTTTGGAAGGTTATGTCTTAGGATTCTTTGAAGTTTCTATAAGACCACATGCTCTCATTGTGTAATGGTCATTCTCACATCTTGCGGGTCATGGTAATAGGTATATGCAGGATACATAGTGTTTAGAGAATGGTCACGTCCCTGCATGAGCTAGTCAATGAAAATGATTCGAAAAGTATCCATATTCATGGTCCTTCTAAGTCCGCAAGGGAACCTATTTACTAATCATTTATTTCATTACCCCTCGTTATTGTATTGTTCCTGATTACAAGTGAATGTTTCGTGTTATCTGGAAAGAACGAGAAGTCTTCTAATCCTGGATAAACAGAGGAAAGAATAAGCGCATGATTGATATAATTTTTTCATTTGAATCACATCTATTTACAATCCAACCAATTTTATTGAACCCTACTCATCAAAACTGAGCTCTCATGAGTGTGACATATGACATGATTTTCTCCTTGTTTACACTAATTTATTATTAATGTTGTATCACTAGCTTCTTATATTGTTACTTAGATGTGGATTCCAAGTAACATACCATGACACTTGGGTCTAGAATGTAGGTAAGAGGTGATATATATTGTAAGGTATTTGGTTTATCCCGTATTTCTAGAGAGTGCAAGTTGGTAAGAATAGAGTATCTCTTCCTAATCAAATTATAGGGATTTCTGAACGAAACTTTCCCCTTTTGTTTCTCTATTACAGATCATAGATTGAACATTTGATTTATGTGAGTTTCATGATCATCCATATATTACTTGGTGAAAAATGATTGAAGGAAAGGTAACCCATAGTCATTCATCTTTGTGGGAAATCAACACTATATCATGTGAACAAAACAAGATGAGTTAGTCTGGCAGGGAAGGTTAGGACCCAAATTGAATTATTTTAAATTATGGACTTTTAATCACAAAAAATAGACATCTCAATGTCAGAGGAAGAAATTTCCATTTCCGCCTAATCATCGATTTAACAGACTAGCTTTGAATTGTTATCAGTGAAAATAAGGGATGTTAAATATTAACTAGGATGCATCACCATACAAGCTACGTCACTTTCTCATCCTCACACATCCAATGGGAAATATGGTATCATATTAAACTGTTGTTGAAGTACCAACACATCACTTGAGTGAGGAAACTTAAAGATCTTGATACTGATATAGGGACATCGATATTGGATTCAGTAAAATGGTTTATAATAGGTTCCTCGAATTAGGGATTTCCAATAACTCCCATTTTGACCTAAGTAGGAGAATGAAGAATAGATGATACCAAGTTGTAGGTAGGTCATGTATTTGAATACAAAAAATGGTAGGGGCCCCATTTCTTTTGTCTTGCGAGGGATAAGAAAAATGGGGGCTTGTTGTGTCTACAACAATTCGTGATACACTGGTAGAAGTAGTTATCTCTATCATTGAATATTTAGTTCTTTGGCTTCATATCTGACTGTAATATTAACCCATAGTATCATAATAAGCATGATCATAATTGTGTGTACCACATGAATGTTGAATCATTAAAATATGTGATCTTATTCCATGCAAATTTATCTATCATATCTTTTTCAGTAAGCTAATATATGAAGTAATTTTTTCATTAAATGAGTACCATGCTTAGCTCTAGCTTAACGGTGGGTCCTAATATTTTAGTTAGAATCAGAGACATACATAAGTGTGTTCCTCATATATATGTTTCTGGCATTGCTTCACCACCAACGAGCGTCCATAGCCCCGACGAATTCACCTCAATATCATATAAGAATAGCCCCACTACCAATGAGCATCCATAGCCTTGACAGGTTTACATATACTTCCCACACTATTAATGGTGCTTTCAAATTCACTTTATTTTAAATTGTTCTTCACCCATTGTATTTGTAAATATCATTATATGTATAATTGGGTGTATGGGAAGTGGGGTGACATGAGATTTTCTTTGATATTGTAAGTATGTGTTGTTCATTTCATTTTAGCCCATGAATTTTGTTGAAAACTATCATAGTACATTGTTAAGTAATGTGAAGTTAATGTAGTTAATAGAAGAATATAGATAGATTTCTACACCGTATGGATCATCATTCATGCATATCATAGACATCTGTGTTCCACCACAACTGTGAATTTATTTCTAACAATTTTAGACTAGGAGAGAAAGATATTTTCAGAACAAGGGAGTGTCCATATATCAATGAATTGTATAAGTGTTCTCCCATATTTTCAACCAAAGTTGTGTAGTTCATATGATTAGGGGATTTTTTTTTCAAAAGGATGGGGTGGAAGAAAAGGTTAACATTCAACAGTAATATTTCACCATACAGGTTGTAACACACCCAACCCCCTAAGTACCTTTTTAATGGATGGGGTATTAATATTTCAGTTTCCATCAACCATCTCAAACCCTCTTCCTAAGGTCTCCGTCATCTTCTTCTCATCAATAGATTTCTAACAAATATTACCATGCTCAAATCTGAGCTCTGGATTGAACGTTATGGACTTCCAAAGTTTCTTTAGTTGTCATGTGGAATCCACGTGGATCCTGCCACTCATCCTCTGATATGGAATTGACATGGAATCTACCATCCAGACCATCTATCCTTGTTCTATTGGACCCTTTTCCAATCTTCTAAATCAATGGCTCTGATAGGTCCAGGCCTCTCTTTTCTAGGTGTTTTCCCCAAGGAATCACGTTCCACTCCAATGGTGACATTTGTTGTCCCAAGTAGACTCTAGATGCCTCACTGACATGCTACATCATTCATTACATCAATCCTTCATCTCTTATCTTAGGTTCTATACTAAGGTTGACGGTCTATATCATTTGAAAAATGCCTCAACCTTGGCATATAAATAATCTAGGTTGACTCTCGAGGCTTTTTTGTCAGAGTTAATCCTTTTCCTATAGTGTGATCACTCCAAACAACCTCCCCCGAAGGATGGTTGAGATTTCCTCTCAAATCTCCTCCTATTTGAGTGGATCAATGGTGCCAACTCTATCTTGGAGTTCCTTTGGTCTTGGCATTAGGCCACTCCTAGGGAGACACCTGTCACCCCCCCCAAACATGTTGGGTGATATGTGGCACACACCTTGTGTCACAGTCATTCCTTTACAATGCCACAAGACTTCTACATGTGGCATCACCATTGTGTGACAAGTGGTCCTCCATATGTACTCCACATGACATGCATGTCACCACAAATGCACTCGACAC
>SNQJ01S0015151.1:39592-52347 GCA_010110895.2 Picea sitchensis
ATGACCTAGGTGCATGTTTTAGTCCATACAATGCTTTCTTTAACTTACACACTAAGTGTTCTTTCCCATGTTCCACAAACCCTCCAGGTTGAGTAAGGTAAACCTCCTCCTTTAACTCACTATTCAAAAATGCATATTTAACATCTAATTGGTGTAGCTTCCAATGGTACTTTGTAGCTAAAGCAATTAACATTCTGATAGTATTCAATTTAGCTATTGGTGAAAGTGTTTCAGCATAATCAATACATTTTGTTTGTGAATACCCCTTTGCCACCAATCTAGCCTTATATTTGTCTATACTACCATCTGATTTAAACTTGGGTTTATATATCCATTTGCATCCAATGGGATTTTTATGTTTAGGCAATTCAGTCAATTCCCAAGTATTATTTTTCATTGTAGATTCTTATTCTTCCTCCATTGCATTTTGTCATTCATCATATTCATTGGCTTCATTAAAACTCATGGGTTCTATGACATTTTAAATGCTACTCATTAGGGCATAGTCTCTATACCTATTAGGGAGTCGAACCTGTCGTGAAGATCTTCTCAACTGAATATCTTCCTCCCCACTCTGTGAAGATCTGTCTTCACCACTAGGTGACCTGTGACTGCTTGAAGTGTCCATATCACTGAGTCCTTCTTCCTGCTACTGTTGTCTCTGCGGTTGTGGTTGTTGTTGTGGTGGCTATTTTTGTAATGATGGTTGTTGTTGTGATGATTGTTGCCGATGTTGTTCTTATTTAACTCCTTCATCAAGAATTCTATGCCATTCCTCATGACTATTGTCATCATGGTTTCCTGCTTCCTGCTCATGGAAAAGTACATCTCTACTCGCAAATACTTTGTGAGTAGAAGGATCAAACAGTTTGTATGCTTTGAATTTAGAACAGTGTCCTATAAAAATACATTTAATGGATTTAGCATCCAATTTCTTCATATTCTCCTTTGGAACATGTGCAAAAGCCTTACACCCAAATACTTTCAAATTATGAACTGCAGGTTTGGAACCATACAAGGCTTCGAAAGGAGTAATATTATCAACACACCTTGTTGGACTTTTATTTTTTAAATAAACTGCATTATTTATGGCTTTATCCCAAAATGCATTCGAGAGATTCTTACCTTTCATCATATTGCATGCACACTCTACCAGAGTTCTGTTTTTCCTTTCAGCAACTCCATTCTACTATGGAGTGTGGGGTACTGTAAACTGTTGTACTATTCCATGATCTTTGCAATATTTGATGAAGTGCCCTGATTTATACTCTCCCCCTTGATCTGAACGGAGGATTTTGATGGATTTTTCTGTCTTCTTTTCCACCATTGTTCTAAATTCCTTAAAATACTCAAAAACATCACGTTTTCTTCTAAGGAAATAAACCCATGTGTATCTCGTGCAATCATCACTAAATAACATAAAGTAAAATGCACCTCCTAAAGACCTAGTCTGCATAGGTCCGCTAACATCAATATGCACAAGATCTAACACATCTTTTTTTTTTCTATCAGGATTGGAGGGGAATTCATCTCTGTGCATCTTTCCTAATCCACATCCTTCACAAGAAACATTCCCATTCTTTAACATGGGAAGTCCTTCAGCCATATTCTATTTCTGTAATAACAATAAATCATGATGATTGATGTGGCCTTACCTTTGATGCCAAAGACCCTCTGTTGGCATAGTTGCAGAAGTCAGTGCATGATGTTCTTTGTTGGTAACATCAAGCTTGTATAGTGCTCCTGCTCTGACTCTTATTGCAATAGTTTTGTATTGGTCTAGCAGATCCTTCACTATGCAATAATTCTTGAAAAAATCAACCTTCAAGTTCTGATTTGTAATGGTGGACACAAAGATCAAATTTTTCTTTATCCCAGGCACATACAGAACATTGCAAATGTGACAAATAGTACCATTCGACAATGTTACGGGAATATCTCTGTATCCCTTCATCTAATGAGCGCGGTCATCTCCGAGATATATGCTGGCTCTATTCTGTATTTCTTTAAAATTAGTATACCACATCTTATTACATGTCATATGTACTGATGCTCTGGAATCCACAAACTGGGCATCAATATCATTCGTTTCGGAAGACAAAGAAGCATTAGACACAAATGGTCTAAGATCACGTGAATCAAAATTTGGGGGTTCACCATTATCATCACTAGCAATAAACAATATGGGATCATGATTTGAAGATTCTTCTGCATAATGACCTGAATGTTTTCTAGATTTATTCCTAGCCTCATCACTCTTCTTCTTATGACAATCTCTAATAAGATGTCCAGGCCGACCACAATAAAAAAAACTCTTTGACTCATTCTTGTTAGAGGACATACCTTGATTCAGCCTTGGAGATTGTCTTCTCTGCGATGAACTGCCTCCTCTGCCTCTTTCTCCTGATCTCCCTCTCGGGGATCTCTTATTTGACCACAATGCCAAATCTATATTCGGAGGCTTCAAATTCAAGCTCCTCTCTTCCTCTTGCAGCAAAATACATATCAATTCTTCAAAAGTAGGAGGTTTTTACCTTGTTGCGAGACCTGTTATGAACATATGATAGTCTTCTAGCATACCATTTAAGGTAATTGTGACAAGATCAATGCTGGAAATTGTTTCCCCTATATTTCCTAGCTTGTCTTTCACATCTTTAATGCGACCCAAAAATGAACTAACAGATTCATTTCCATCCATCTTAATGCCTAGAAATTTAGTTTTTCAGGAAAAGAATATGGTTCATATTACTGGTTTCATACAAATCTTTAAGTGCTTTCTACATTTTAGCAAAATTTTCAGCTTCTCTAATATGTGGAATTATGTTATCTTTAACAGACATATGCAACAATACATTCGCCTTGTTTTTGCGCTTCTCCCAATATTAGATCTATGTTGTTGTCTCACCTACATCCACATCTGGTTTTTCTTCATCTCCCTTCGCAATCGTCCAAACACCATACCCTTCCATCAGGGTCTGCATTTTGAATTTTCAGTTAATGAAATTCAAGCCATCTAATTTGTTAGCTTCGTTGAGGTAGGTCTTTGCCAGAGGATTCACCATCTCTGCAAGTGTCTGCTCGTCTAACTAGACAATGGATCCTAGTATCACCAAACACACTTCAATCCTGAAGGCGGTGAATCACCAAGAATATGCAACTTTCGTCAATTTCCTCATTTCGCTGAGCAGTCCGTCGCTCTGCCTTCGGATCCATCGATCTGAATCTACCTCAGCTCTCAGCTTTCTTAAAAGTAATATAATAAAACCTTAAAAAGAAACCTTAACACCAATTCGTGTATAAAAAACTCATGCTCATGTATAAAAAACTCACATATAATAAAAAACTCACACTCATGTATACAAATCTCATGCTTCCCCACAAAGGAAATAAACAACTCCCTTCATACAATACCCTTCACTATTTCTCACACACTCATGCTTGATGATGGTAGAGTGCTCCAAAAAGAACTCACGCAAACCTTAACACCACTCACACAAACCTCAACCTTTGTTTTTCAACTCAACTCATGTTTTCCACAAAAGAATAGTCATCTCTCCTCAAACTAAGGAAGGGCAATGCAAGTGCTCCTGTACAATGGAAGGTGGGGCGTTGGGCAAAGCTAGCAGCACTCTCGGAGAGTGGAGAGAGGAGCGTTAGCGCCCTAACACTCTTAGTTGCATACAATGGGAGCGCGAGGAATCCATTTTTTTCTATTTCGCAAGTGTGAGAGAATCGACGCTCCTCTAGCACTGCATAGGGGGCGTTGATGATATTTCTACCAAATCAATTCGAGATATTTCACTATAGATCTCGCCTCAGTGAGATGGTTCTCACGAATCTCCAATGTGGCTATGATACCAACTTAGAATTAGGAGAAAACCACACAGGTGAGACTACGCTCACAATCTATTATTCAATGAAGACAGATTACATCATAATATAGGACTCCGGTCTACTTAGGCGGTTACAACAATCAACATGAAAATAGGATCTGCATTAAACACTAGTAGAGTTTGTCTACGTAACTAGTTCTTGCTCCATTATTTCCAAGTTGTGTTAATATTTAACAGATAAATTCATCAACACAACTAAAACATCAACATTACACATAAACTGATCAACAACCAAACTACTTAAGAGTACAATACTGTGATGCAGAATTGGATCAAACAACTTCTTCTACTAACTTTATAAACACAAAGCTTGTGCTCAAACTTCTTCGACTTCTTAGTTGTTGTTGTTGCTTCTCCTTTCCACCTATGTTCTTTCTACTTCTCTGTTGTGTATTTCAAGTGTCTACTTACTGACTAGAGTGACTGCTTACTGACTAATTGACAATTAGACTGACTACCAAATCAGTGAAGACTTGATCTCACCAACATGTAATTACTATTTCCAACAATCTTACCTAATCAAAAACCTTTGTTCTAGAAAGTAGTTTGCAGTCAATTCCAAAGACGCTCAGAAGATATCAATTGCCTTCATTTCATAGAAGGTTCTCTGAATCATATTAAGACGGTGTTCAGGACCAAGAAAAATCCAATGAATCAATATTAAGACGATGTTCAGGCCCAAGAAAAATCGAATGAATAAATATGGAAGCCAAAAATATAGGGACAACCAAAACACTTTAAAACAAAAGAAAACCGTCATTTGAAGAGCAATACCTGCATTGAGATGACTTTAACGCAAAACAGGAAGACATGGGATAAAACATTGTCCAACATAAAGAAAGGGCATAATCCTAGTGATGGGTTTCGATATGAATACCAGCCAAGGGAAAACTCGGGTGTTGCGTTGCACGTATATAAGTATGATGTATACACATGATAGATACAAACAATGGAAGCTAACCATTTTTTTTTGGCATAGACAGATAGCAATACTTTTTTTATTAGGATTTCTTGTGATATATGGACGGAACATGAGAGAGGCTTTTTATTTTCATGTGGAGAGAGCTGCTTTTAGGCGAAAAGAATGATTCATGAAGAAATGAAGTTAAGTGCCTTGCGAACCTAATGGAGTTGGTGAGTAGTCTAAGATAATAATAATATGAGGGGAAGAAAAAAAGAAAAAAGCAAACTCAAGCATATTGTTCGTATGTCTTCTTTAGAACCCACACCAAAATCGATCTTTCGGCTGCTATATAGCCATGAGGTAGAGGGAAATCTGGATGACTTTCTTAGTGCCAATGAAACCATAAGTGTATATATGTGTAGTTAAAACAAATTTAAATTGTGTAGTCTAAAAATTGACTTTTTGATTCTTAGTGCCAATGAAACCATAATTGTATACATATGTAGTCAAAACAAATTCAAATTGTGTAGTTTAAAACTTGACTTTTTGAATTTTACGTAGTTATCATTTTTTCTTAAAATTTGGTAAGAAGTTTAAAAAAAATGTTGGAATTGTAGATATCAGTTGCTTAGACTGTACAATTCAAGTGGATTACAATATTTACATTCAAAATTGCAATTTAAGTAATGGGAAATTGCAATTTCACCCAATTTCATTACCTACTAGATTCTAGTGATATTTGTCAAAAAAAAGTCCAAATGGTTAAATGTTTCTATAATTGTTCAAATCAAATTTTCATTTTACTTTTTAAAAGATAGCATACAAATGCCACTAAGTGAGAATATAGAGAGTATATTTTCACAACCAAATTTATATATTAAATTGACATCTAATTCTAACTTTTTTTTTTCCACAAATATGCAAGGAACATATACAAATTCTCATAAATTCATTTCCTTATAGAGCTACTTATATAAAACAAAAAATATTGTGATCATTTTCTTTTATAATGATAAAAGCTCCCTATGAAATAATGAAGGTGTAGTGTTTCAATTTTGAATGCATATGTTTTTTTAACTTGTCCCACAAACAAGGAAGTCTCATATAAGTCAATTTAGTGTTTGAATTCAACATGACCTTAAAATTTTATCATCATCATCATCTTTATTATTATTATTATTTAAAAAAAAATCTCTTTAATATAAAATTGAATATTTAACATATATTTTAAATCATTATTTAATATTTTTTTTTACAATTTTTAAATAATTATTAATATAAAGATAGAAAACAAAAATACATATAATTTGATTTCTCTGTGTATCATTATATAAATCTTTAAAATAATAATAAATATTTAAATAAAACAATATATTATAATTCAAATATTTCTTATTTTTTATGTTTAATTTTTTTCAAAACATATTACATATCATTACAAAAGCTTATTTATAAAAATGCGTCAAAGAAGAAGAGTTATTTTCAACTGAATATATTACATATCATTACAAAAACTTATTTATAAAAATATATCAAACGACATTATGAATTATTTTCAATTGAAATTGAATTATGAATTATATTCAATTGAATTGATGGAACAGTTGCAAGGTTATTACAAAAGCTTATTTATAAAAATGCATCGAATATATTACATTTCATTACAAAAAATTATTTATAAAAATATATCAAACGACATTATGAATTATTTTCAATTGAAATTGAATTATAAATTATTTTCAATTGAATTGAAATTGATGGAACAGTTGCAAGGTTATTACAAAAGCTTATTTATAAAAATGCATCAAAGAAGAGGAGTTATTTTCAATTGAATATATTACATATCATTACAAAAACTTATTTATAAAAATATATCAAACGGCATTATGAGTTGTAAAGAATTTGATAAATTTATTTATGATAAGCAATACTAATAGAAACTAAAAATAACATATTTCAATAATATATATAAGATTTATTTTACAAATTTTTAATTGTGAAAACCATTTTAAATAAGAGTTTCGTTTTTCTACAACAAATCGAAAAAAAATCTTTAGTGGCTCCTCATGCCTTTTAGATAGGGGATGGTCACCTTTCAAATCCTCGAGGGCTAGTTCCCCTACCTCAAAATAAATCTAATAGAGAATGATCTAGCAATAGGAGAAAATTTTCACCAAAATCAATTCCTCCTCTTAATATCCCTTTTCTACTAAGAAAACTTCGTACTTCTCTTCATTACCTTCTACATTCAACTTATTCTCAAACACCCATTTGCTATTGATGGGGTTTCTACTAGTTCACAACTAACTAGTTCTCATTTGTTTAGGCCATCCATTTCTTCAACCATGGCCTTCCTATGAATCAAGTTCCTCCTTAATAGTTCCAAGATCATCATCAATAATTGATAAACTAAAAATGAATAAAATTTAGGTTAGGTATACCTTTCTATTTTCCTTCTTTCTCGAATTGAACTACTCTAGTTAGGGGTGTGAGGTTCTTCATCTTCTTCTATCGACTTATCTTCTTCACCTTCCAATTCAAACTATATTGTCTTCGGTTCTTCTTTGTTGGTTGGACATGTTGTTTGGGAATAGTTTTAACCTCTCTATATTACATTTCCAGTGTAAATTGTCTAGTTTACTAGAATTTAAACTCTCTAACCTCTTATGTCATATTTATGACCAATACGGGTACATTTTCCATCTTTATTATCAATCTTATGCATGTTCTCCTTTGGAACATGCACTTAAGCATCATTGCAATAATCTTTGAGATGTTTAAGAGAGACTTTCTTACCATTCCATGCCTAATGTAGATTTTTATCGGTTGAATTATTAAGTAACATATAATATCCACCACAAAAATCCTACTCTATGTTTATGCCACTATGCATACTCTTGACCTTTTCCATTAATTTCCTATTCATTATTTCTACAACTCCATTATGTTGAGCTTTCTATGGAGTAATATTTTTCCTTCTATTTATCACTTCTTACAGAATTCCTTGAATTCATTTTCATAAACCTCTCCACCATTATCTATCTTCAACACCTTTATTTTATTCACTATATGGTTTTATACAAGAAAATTAAACTCTTTAAATTCATTGAAAGCCTCATATTTCATTAGGAGGAAATGGATTTACCTCATGATGGAAGAGACACAAGTCTAAAGAGATCAATGTGTATCAACTCAAGACTCACTTTTCTTTTGTAGCACTAGTTGATAATCTCACCCATTTATGTTTACAATATATACAATGTTCACATAGATCAAAATATCACTAGCAATGAGACATATATATTTCAGCCATATATTAACTCTATAATTCTTGAAGGACCTTCTTTCTAATATGTACCATTCTTTGATGGAAAGGAATTATCTTCTCTCTATAAATAATAACGGGCATGTATTCATTATTTCTACCATTAGAAACGATACAATTGTCAAACCCATCCGTGATTCTCAACAATTTGTATACAATTTCAGTCTTAATACCCTTAAATAACACCATTTCTCCTAGAACAATCTTGTAGTTTCCATTTAAAATATAGTTTGTATGTTTGCACCATTCATCCTCCTTACCAATATCAAAATTTTGGCCAAATCTAAAACCCTAAGGAGATTAATAATCCTTCTATCATTGATGAGTAGTTTGATTTTTCCATGTCTTTGTATTTTGGTTGTTGAGTCATCTCATAGGAGAATATCACTTCTATTTTACTTTTCATATTCACAAAACCAAAACATATGGCTATTCATATAAAATGAATCATCTAAATTGATCAGTGATACATCATGATCTAAATGTATACTTGTATATGCCAAGTATATATTACCTCCTTCCATGGAGTTTTTCATTTCTATGGAAGGGGCATCATTTGAGCCCTTACTTTTATTAAAAATTTTAGATCCACAATCTCTCTTACAATCCATGGCTTTATCACATTTCCAACATTTCCTTATTGATTATTTCTGATATTTAGATCTACTTCTAGATTTAAATATGCCCTTTTAAGACTTGTTGTGGTTTCTATCTTGGGGATGGTTTCTTACAAATAAAGAATCCTTGGAAAAACCTTCCATGGATTTTCACCTCATTTATTTGTATAACATTGATGAAACTACATCTTCAAACTTTAATGTACTTGAATCAGTGCTACCAATCAAAACAACTAGATTGTCCCAAGAATCTATCAAAGAGTATAATCACTTAAGACACTTCTCTCCTTAAGACATTTTCTCTCCTTAAGACATTTTAATATCAATATAGGCTATCTACTTACTAATTGTTAAATTCTTTGAGATCGTCTATGATGAAATTGCCATTAATTATGAGAAGATACATCTTCCTAATGAATAGTTAGTTTACCAAAGAGTTGCATTGATAAAAAAAAAAAAAAAACCCTAAATTTCACATAACTCCTTACCGTTGACTTCTCCCAAGGCATTCAACAACAACAACATTGAATTTGAAATAAACAACCAAATACTTCTCTTGACCTTGAATTTGAATTTGAAATACCCAATCATCTTTGTTCACAAATGGACCATCCATGTTCAACTACCATAACTAAGAGTTCTTTCCATTAAATTTATATGTCTATATTATTGTATTTCTCACCATTTTTCTTAGCATGCAATTCAACTACTTAAAGATTTTACTCAACTAAACGAGATGCATAACAATAACATATTCACAAAGTATACACAAGATTTACCATGGAAATCCTTAACTAAGAAAATCACCTTATCTTTATCTTTCCCATTGTATTAACTCAAGAGTTCAATATACAATATTTTAAGGATTCTATAGCTTCACTTAACCCTAAAAAACCATAGTTCCATAAATTAGATTAGATTAGTATGAACTAAAACAATGAAAAAAAAAAATAGATCTGCTTGTCTAATTGCAATGATTTTTTGGTTTTTTCATACAAGGTTGCATCTTTGAAATCCTTTTGATTCTATTGTCTTGATATCATCTCTAAAGTAAATGGTGAATGAGTCAATTGGGTTTATCTTGGATGGTTCAACTCTCATAATGACATGAATATGTTGTAATGACTTCCAACCATATGTATTAAATAGAATTCATGAGAGCAGAGAGACATGAAATACACACACACAAATAGTTTGTATTGCACACAATGAACAGAGATACATCACATCACACTTAAATAAGTGTTGTGAGATTCAACTTATTCCACTATTGGAGGGAGAGGTTGAGAGAATCTCTCAATATCCTCCAGCAAACCCAATCCAATCCCTAAACTCTAGAATGTAGCATTAATTAGGCATTATCTCTAACACCCCTCATTAATGCCTACATTACAAAACTTCACAAATTACATAACAGAAAATGTTACAACACTTCGTCCGGCATGATCCTCATCAATGCATACACCCACTCTGACTCTTCTGGATTGCACTTGTTTTCTTCCTCTTCTTCGAGCTTTCCTTTCCACTCATTTAAAGTATAAATATTTCAGATCATCATTCATGCACTTGTACGATTGATAATTTTGACAATCTCAGCTCATCGGGGCTTCCATAAGAAAAGATGTCAATTATTGATGCATTCTATGAACATGCCTTCATTTGTTGAATTTATGATTTCGGTTATCCGTCAGTATCTAGAAGAGCAGTTTGGATACAGAATGTTCTCAACATTCAAGTATACAAGGTGACTTCCAATAAGAATAGTTGTTCTTGAAACTGGGCTTATATCAAGATACAAGAGTTCTTACTTTACATAAAAAACTTTAAACACACCACACATACATACATACATACATATACATATATATATATATATATATATATATATATATATATAAGTAGAAAAGCAGGGCAATGACTATTTACGGTGGTTCTTCCTTCATATCGATCCACACCGAGATACCAAATGCTGATTCACCATGGAAAATATTTCCGATGGTCATTTTCTCTGAATGCGGCAACTCCTTAGTGAGGTAATCGTACTTCATGGAGAGATCTATTCCGTGCTTGATGCATTGATTTTGAGCGTCCATCTAATTGAGCGCATCGTCTTCTTGAAAGCTTTTGGGCAAATCGTATAGATCTTAATCTTACAGATAATGGTGCAGAATTGTGATTTCTTTATAGAAATGTCTCTTCCACATGGTGGATGGCTCGTCTTTGCAGCCACTAATCATCGGATCTGACAAGCTATGATTTCCAACACAATTTGCGTCAATTTGAATATACAATGAATATGCCAGATTTACTAAACATGCAATTGGTTGGTTCTCCTATAGACGTCACATGCATTTAAAAAGTACTCAATCTCTGCAAATCAATGGATTGATTCATTCTGCTGAACAAATCCTCAATTTGCCAGCAGTGATTCCCCGAGGGCGTTCTTTCTTCACCCAGAAGAAACAATTCTATGCTTGCATTTCATTCATAAGTGATTGCAATCCTGTAGAGCTACACTTGCATTTTGATGACATTGATTCTCCTTAATAACTCGGTTCTTTAAAGGTGGTTACCAGCAAGTCTTCTCCTCTTTCGAACAAAACAATTTATGGATCCCTTCCACGCAGGTGGCTCTTATGAAACAACTTCTACATGTACTCAAACAAATTGCCAACAAGGCCTCATACAATAGACAACAATTCCAAGGGCGATTCCAGTGATAGACATTTCACAACGGTTTCAACAAACAGTTAGAGAGTAGCTCCTTCTTCTATGCGCACAACAACGTAATGCAGCGACACTGATGGCTGCCAAACAAAATCCTATATTCACGCACCTCAATACACAACAAACCGCTCAAAAATTATACAACAAATTACGATTTGATGGATCTCCTTCTCAATTGGTGTCGTCGGGTGTCCTCTACGATATATGTGCTTAATATTCTTCTCACATGAAGCGATCTCCTCTATGCAATACGGCCTCGTTCATTCAGCCATAGAATTCATGAGAGAGCCATAGAATTCATGAGAGCAGAGAGACATGAAATACACACACAAAAATAGTTTGTATTGCACACAATGAATAGAGATACATCACACTTAAATAAGTGTTGTGAAATCCAACTTATTCCACTTTTGGAAGGAGAGGTTGAGAAAATCTCTCAAAATCCTCCAAGAAACCCAACCCAATTCAATCCCTAAATTCTAGAATGTAACATTAATTAGGCATTATCTCTAATAGTATTGAGAGAAAAGTAAGAAACCTAACCCTAACAATGATAATTGTTGCCACTCTAAAATTCCGCAAAGATCTCACGAGGTCATTTCTAAATAGCAAGAAAGGCACCCTTAAATTATTTTAGAAAATTTGAGTGACATATAACATACTTTGAATGCAAAACGGGAGCTAATAATGAATGAGGTTCTCCATGAGTGTGCAGCTGGTTTTGTGAAGAGCCCCGACCAAACCAAGGGTAGGGAGACAAAAGATCAGCATTCTCTTCTAGCGTTTCTGGTCTAATAAAGATTCTAATTGTAATTTTGATTGAATGTCCTTTCATGGAAAATAATTATGAAAATATTCAATAATTTAAGTAATTTTATATAAAAAAATTGGGAATAAAACGCATACATTTGGGTTAAATTTTGACTTTAAAGTCATATCACTTTTCCCCGCTGTGATAACTACCCCGAATTCCAAATTAAATGGATAGAGATAAAATAAAGAACTAACAAGTTGCAGGTTGTACGGTAGCAACCTGTTACAATGGTTACCGAAAGCTTCAATTTTATATAGCTATGGCATCATGCTATTTATGGCTCTCAGAAAGTGGCCTTGCTGAGCATGGTAAACGTGACGGAGGAGGAGGACGACTGTTCTATAGCAAATGCATCGTAGCGCAGAAAGAAGTGCGCCAAAAAAAGCCGAGCCACCAGGATTACTGTGTCTTTGCCCGCACACTGCTTGTTGTCAACAGACGTTTCATCAGTTTCCCGCCCGTTGGACCATAGGAG
>SNQJ01S0015151.1:52397-69458 GCA_010110895.2 Picea sitchensis
ATTAATTAATCATTGAGAGATATGGACAAATAATTAATAATAATTAATTAGTTAATATTATTTAAGAAATAATTATTGTTTAACTAACATATTAGGACAGTCAGATTATCAAATTAATTTTAATTAATAATCCTTATACATCTATTTAAGAAGGGTTGTTACAATATGATTCGTATTACTGGTTTCATACAAATCTTTAAGTGTTTTCTACGTTTTAGCAGAAGTTTTAGCTTCTCTAATATGTGGAATTATGTTATCTTTAACAGACATACGCAACAACACATTGGCCTTGTTTTCGCGCTTCTCCCAATATTAGATCTGTGTTGTTGTCACACCTACATCCACATTTGGTTTCGCTTCATCTCCCTTTGCAATCGTCCAAACACCATACCCTTCCATCAGGGTCTGCATTTTGAATTTCCAATTAATGAAATTCGAGCCATCTAATTTGTTGGATTCGTTGAGGTAGGTCTCTGCCAGAGGATTCACCATCTTTGCAAGTGTCTGCGCATCCAACCAGACAATGGATCCTAGTATCACCAAACACACTTCAATCCTGAAGGCGGTGAATCACCAAGAATATGCAACTTTCATCAATTTCCTCCTTTCACTGAGCAGTCCATCGCTCTGCCTTCGAATCCAGCGATCTGAATCTACCTCGTCTCTCATCTTTCTTAAAAGTAATATAAGAAAACCTTAAAAAAAAACCTTAACAACAATTCATGTATAAAAAACTCATGCTCATGTATAAAAAACTCACATATAATAAAAAACTCACACTCATGTATAAAAATCTCACACTTCCCCACAAAGGCAATAAACAACTCCCTTCATACAATACCCTTCACAATTTCTCACACACTCACGGTTGATGATGGTAGAGTGCTCCAAAAAGAACTCACGCAAACCTTAACACCACTCACACAAACCTCAACCTTTGTTTTTTAACTCAACTCATGTTTTCCACAAAAGAAAGTCAGCTCTCCTCAAACTAAGGAAGGGAAATGCAAGCACTCTTGTACAATGGAAGGGGGGCATTGGGCAGAGCTAGTAGCTCTGTTGGAGAGTGGAGGGAGGAGCGCTAGCGCCCTAGAACTCTTAGTTGCATACAATGGGAGCGCGAGGAATCCAAAATTTTCTATTTCGCAAGTGTGAGAGAATCGACGCTCCTCTAACACTGCATAGGGGGCGCTGATGATATTTCTACCAAATCAATTTGAGATATTTCACTATGGATCTCGCCTCAGGGAGATGGTTCTCACGAATCTCCAATGTGGCTATGATACCAACTTAGAATTAGGAGAAAACCACACAGTTGAGACTACGCTCATAATCTATTATTCAATGAAGACATATT
Source organism: Picea sitchensis (assembly GCA_010110895.2). NCBI lineage: Eukaryota > Viridiplantae > Streptophyta > Pinopsida > Pinales > Pinaceae > Picea > Picea sitchensis. Next base: position 53,755 of record SNQJ01S0015151.1, read on the forward strand.
ACATCATAATATAGGTCGCCAGTCTACTTAGGTGGTTACAACAATCAACATGAAAATAGGATCTTCATTAAACACTAGTAGAGTTTGTCTACGTAACTAGTTCTTGCTCCATTATTTCCAAGTTGTGTTAATATTTAACACATAAATTCATCAACACAACTGAAACCTCAAAATTACACATAAACTGATCAACAACCAATCTACTTAAGAGTACAATATTGTGATGTAGATTGGATCAAACAGCTTCTTCTGCTGACTTTATAGACACAGAGCTTGTGCTCAAACTTCTTCGACTTCTTAGTTGTTGTTGTTGCTTCTCCTTTCCACCTCTGTTCTTTCTACTTCTCTGTTGTGTATTTTGAGTGTCTACTTACTGACTAGAGTGACTACTTACTGACTAATTGACAATTAGACTGACTGCCATATCAATGAAGACTTGAGCTCACCAACATGTAATTACTATTTCTAACAATCTTACCTAATCAAAAACCTTTGTTCTAGAAAGTAGTTTACAGTCAATTCCAGAGACACTCAGAAGATATCAATTGCATTCATTGCATAGAAGGTTCCCTGAAACATATTAAGACGGTGTTCGGGACCAAGAAAAATCCAATGAATAAATATTAATACGGTGTTCATGCCCAAGAAAAATTGAATGAATAAATATGGAAGCCAAAAATATAGGGACAACCAAAACACTTTAAAACAAAAGAAAACCGTCATTTGAAGAGCAATCGCTGCATTGAGATGACTTTAATGCAAAACAGGAAGACACGGGATAAAATATTGTCCAACATAAAGAAAGGGCATAATCCTAGTGATGGGTTTCGATATGGATACCAGCCAAGGGAAAACTCGGGGGCTGTGTTGCATGTATATAAGTTTGATGTATACACATGATAGATACAAACATTGGAAGCTAACCATTTCTCTTTAGCATAAACAGATAGAAATACTTTTTTATTATGAGTTATTGTGATATATGGACGGAACATGAGAGAGGCTTTTTATTTTCATGTGGAGAGAGCTGCTTTTAGGCGGAAAGAATGATTCATGAAGAAATGAAGTTAAGTGCCTTGCGAACCTAATGGAGTTGGTGAGTAGTCTAAGATAATAATAATATGAGGGGAAGAAAAAAAAAAGGCAAACTCAAGCATATTGTTCGTACGTCTTCTCTAGAACCCACACCAAGATCGATCTTTCGACTGCTATATAGCCATGAGGTAGAGGGAAATCTGGATGACTTTCTTAGTGCCAATGAAACCATAAGTGTATATATGTGTAGTAAAAACAAATTTAGATTGTTTAGTCTAAAAATTGACTTTTTGATTCTTAGTGCCAATGAAACCATAATTGTATACATATGTAGTCAAAACAAATTCAAATTGTGTAGTTTAAAACTTGACTTTTTGAACTTTACGTGGTTATCATTTTTTCTTAACATTTGGTAAGAAGTTTAGAAGAAATGTTGGAATTGTAGATATTAGTTGCTTAGACTGTACAATTTAAGTGGGTTATAGTATTTTCATATTGTTGGACCCATCTATACATTCAAAATTGCAATTTAAGTAATGGGAAATTGCAATTTCACCAGCAATTTCATTACCTACTAGATTCTAGTGATATTTGTCAAAAAAAAGTCCAAAAGGTTAAATGTTTCTATAATTGTTCAAATCAAATTTTCATTTTACTTTTTAAAAGATAGCATACAAATGCCACTAAGTGAGAATATAGAGAGTATATTTTCACAACCAAATTTATATATTAAATTGACATCTAATTCTAACTTCTTTTTTTCCACAAATAGGCAAGGAACATATACAAATTCTCATAAATTCATTTCCTTATAGAGCTACTTATATAAAACAAAAAATATTGTGAGCATTTTCTTTTATAATGATAAAATCTCCCTATGAAATAATGGAGGTGTAGTGTGTCAATTTTGAATGCATATGTTTCTTTAACTTGTCCCACAAACAAGGAGGTCTCATATAGGTCAATTTGGTGTTTGACTTGAACATAACCTTAAAATTTTATCATCATCATCATTATTATTATTATTAAAAAAAAACTCTCTTTGATATAAAATTGCATATTTAACATATGTTTTGAATCATTATTTAATATTTTTTTTTACAATTTTTAAATAATTATTAATATAAAACTAGAAAACAAAAAATACATATAATTTGATTTTTCATTATATAAATCTTTAAAATAATAATAAATATTTAAATAAAACAATATATTATAATTCAAATATTTCTTATGTTTAATTTTTTTCAAAACACATTACATATCGGCTTATTTATAAAAATGCATCAAAGAAGAGGAGTTATTTTCAAGTGAATATATTACATATCATTACAAAAACTTATTTATAAAAATATATCAAACGACATTATGAATTATTTTCAATTGAATTGAAATTGATGGAACAGTTACAAGGTTATTACAAAAGCTTATTTATGAAAAAGCATCGAATATATTACATATCATTACAAAAACTTATTTATAAAAATATGTCAAACGACATTATGAATTATTTTCAATTGAAATTGAATTATGAATTATTTTCTTTTCAATTGAAATTGAATTGAATTGATGGAAAGTTGCAAGGTTATTACAAAAACTTATTTATAAAAATGCATCAAAGAAGAGGAGTTATTTTCAATTGAATATATTATATATCATTACAAAAACTTATTTATAAAAATATATCAAACGGCATTATGAGTTGTGAAGAATTTGATAAATTTATGTATGATAAGAAATATTAATAGAAACTAAAACTAACATATTTCAATAATATATATAAGATTTATTTTACAAATTTTTAATTGTGAAAACCATTCTAAATAAGAGTTTCATCTCTTTATAACAAACCAAAAAAAAATATCTAGTGGCTCCTCATGCCCTCTAGATGGGGATGGCCATCCCTCAAATCCTCGAGGGCTAGTTTTGTTACCCCAAAAGAAATCTAATAGAGAATACTTTAGCAATAGGAGAAAAATTTCACCAAAATCAATTCCTCCACCTCTAGATATCCCTTTGCTACTAAAAAAACTTCGTACTTCTCTTCATTACCTTCTACATTCAACTTATTCTCAAACACCCATTTTCTATTGATGGGTTTTCTACTAGTTCACAACCAACTAGTTCTCATTTGTCTAGGCCATCCATTTCTTCAACCATGGCCTTCCTATGAATCAAGTTCCTCCTTAATAGTTCCAAGATCATCATCAATAATTGATAAACTAAAACTGAATAAAATTTAGGTTAGGTATACCTTTCTATTTTCCTTCTTTCTTGAATTGAACTACTCTAGTTAGGGGTGTGAGGTTCTTCATCTTCTTCCATCGACTTATCTTCTTCACCTTCCAATTCAAACTATATTGTCTTTGGTTCTTCTTTGTTGGTTGGACATATTGTTTGGGAATAGTTTTAGCCTCTCTATATTACATTTCCAGTGTAAATTGTCTAGTTTACTAGAATTTAAACTCTCTAACCTCTTATGTCTTATTTATGACCAATAAGGGTACATTTTCCAAATCAATATTATGCATGTTCTCCTTTGGAACATGCACTTGAGCATCATTGCAATAATCTTTGAGATGTTTAAGAGAGACTTTCTTACCATTCCATGCCTAATGTAGATTTTTATCAGTTGAATTATTAAGTAACATATAATATCCACCACCTCTTCTTAGAAATCCTACTCTAAGTCTATGCCACTATGCATACTCCTGACCTTTTCCATTAATGTCCTATTCATTATTTCTACAACTCCATTATGTTGAGCTTTCTATGGAGTAATATTTTTCCTTCTATTTATCACTTCTTACAGAATTCCTTGAATTCATTTTCATAAACCTCTCCACCGTTATCTATCTTCAACACCTTTATTTTATTCACTATATGGTTTTATACAAGAAACTTAAACTCTTTAAATTCATTGAAAGCCTCATATTTCATTAGGAGGAAATGGATTTACCTAATGATGGAAGAGACACAAGTCTAAAGAGATAGGTGTGTATCAACTCAAGACTCACTTTTCTTTTGTAGCACTAGTTGAGAATTTCACCCAATTATGTTTACAATATATACAATGTTCACATAGATCAAAATATCACTAGCAATTAGACATATATATTTCAGCCATATATTATCTCTATAATTCTTGAAGGACCTTTTTTCTAATATGTACCATTCTTTGATGGAAAGGAATTATCTTCTCTCTATAAATAATAACGGGCATGTATTCATTATTTCTACCATTAGAAATGATACAATTGTCAAACCCATCCATAATAGTGATTCCCAACAATTTGTATACAATTTCAGTCTTAATACCCTTAAATAACACCATTTCTCCTAGAACAATCTTGTAGTTTCCATTTGTAGTTTCCATTTAAAATATAGTTTGTATGTTTGCACCACTCATCCTCCTTACCAATATCAAAATTTTGGCCAAATCTAAAACCCTAAAGAGATTTATAATCCTTCTATCTTTGATGAGTAGTTTGATTTTTCCATGTCTTTGTATTTTGGTTGTTGAGTCATCTCATAGGAGAACATCACTTCTATTTTACTTTTCATACTCACAAAACCAAAACATATGGCTATTCATATGAAATGAAGCATCTAAATTGATCGGTGATACATCATGATCTAAATGTATACTTGTAGATGCCAAGTATAGATTACCTCCTTCCATGGAGTTTTTCATTTCTATGGAAGGGGCATCATTTGAGCCCTTACTTTTATTAAAAATTTTAGATCCACAATCTCTCTTGCAATCCATGGATTTATCACATTTCCAACATTTCCTTATTGATTATTTCCGATATTTAGATCTACTTTTAGATTTAAATATGCCCTTCTAAGACTTGTTGTGGTTTCTATCTTGGGGATGGTCTCTTACAAATAATGGATCCTTGGAAAAACCTTCCATGGATTTTCACCTCATCTATTTGTATAACATTGATGAAACTACATCTTCAAACTTTAATGTACTTGAATCAGTGCTACCAATTGAAACAACTAGATTGTCCCAAGAATCTATCAAAGAGTATAATCACTTAAGACACTTCTCTCCTTAAGACATTTTCTCTCCTTAAGACATTTTAATATCAATATAGGTTATCTACTTACCAATTGTTAAATTCTTTGAGATCATCTATGATGAAATTGCCATTAATTATGAGAGGATACATATTTCTAATGAATAGTTAGTTTACCAAAGAGGTGCATTGATAAAAAAAAAAAACCCTAACTTTCACATAACTCCTTACCGTTGACTTCTCCCAAAGCATTCAACAACAACAACATCGAATTTGAAATAAACAACCAAATACTTCTCTTGACCTTCATATCCAATTTCCCCCATTCTCCTTTCACCATACGTGCAAGTTTGTTTTGAGACACAATAACCCAATCATCTTTGTTCACAAATAGATAATCCATGTTCAACTACCATAACTAAGAGTTCTTGCCATTAAATTTATATGTCTATATTATTGTATTTCTCGCCATTTCTCTTAGCATGCAATTCAACTACTTAAGGGTTTTACTCAACTAAATGAGATGCATAACAATAACATATTCACAAAGTATACACAAGATTTACCATGGAAGTCCTTAACTAAAAAAATCACCTTATCTTTATCTTTCCCATTGTATTAACTCAAGATTTCAACATACAATATTTTAAGGATTCTATAACTTCACTTAACCCTAAAAAACCATAGTTCCATAAATTAGATTAGATTATTATGAACTAAAACAATGAAAACAAAATAGATTTGCTTGTCTAATTCCAATGATTTTTTGGTTTTTTCATACAAGGTTGCATCTTTGAAATCCTTTTGATTCTATTGTCTTGATATCATCTCTATAGTAAACGGTGAATGAGTCAATTGGGTTTATCTTGGATGGTTCAACTCTCATAATGCCACGAAAAAACCCCTTAATGAATATGTTGTAATGACTTCCAACCTATATGTATTAAATAGAATTCATGAGAGTAGAGAGACATGAAATACACACACGGAAATAGTTTGTATTTAACACAATGAATAGAGATACATCACACTTAAATAAGTGTTGTGAGATCCAACTTATTCCACTCTTGGAGGGAGAGGTTGAGAGAATCTCTCAACATCCTCCAGCAAACCTAATCCAATCCCTAAACTCCAAAATGTAGCATTAATTAGGCATTATCTCTAACAGCCCTCATTAATGCCTACATTACAAAACTTCACAAATTACATAAGAGAAAATGTTACAACACTTCGTCTGGCACGATCCTCATCAACGCATACACCCACTCTGACGCTTCTGGATTGCACTCTGGGCAAAATCATGAAGATGGGTAACACTTTTGCTTGTTTTATGAGAAAAAAATTTATATTTTCACAAGTTCTTCAACTTCCGGCATACAAAAGTATTTTTTTTATTTAGAATTTCACTTTACAGTAAAAAAAAAACTTGTGAAGAATTTTGTTAGCGTTCCAATGACTATTTTTCAAATTTGTTTTATTAATATTTGATATGTCAATTTGACAATTGTTTAACAGTGTGTTCCTTAAACATGAAATGAATGATAATGAGTTATTTTTTCCCACAACAATGTATCTATTATTAAACTTATGTTTTTAAGAAACGAAATATACTGCAATAATCTACAAAGACTCTATTTTATTATGACTATAATTTTGAATCTAATGGATGAATATTATAATTTCTAGATTTTTTGAAGTTGACCAAGCTGAAAACGTTGCAGATTTTAAACACATATGTTTTCCTACACCTTGTATCTATCTTAATTTTTACTTAAAAGTAAAATCTAAAAATACCCTTTTAAAGAGAACAATTGAAGGATTATGAATATAAATTTTTCATAATTTTCCACTGTGTATTTTTAGAGATATGGATTTTTCATTTCACGAATCGTAATCTCACCTAAAAATATTATGTAGTGATATTTTTTTAAAATTAAATAAAATTAGATAAAAACAATGAAAATGAAAACAAATTATATCAATGAAAGTAGATTCAATTTTAAAAATGTTGGTATCAATAAACTAAATTATAAGTATTTGTAGGAGTCTGCTACCTCGAAAGATCAAGTAAGATGGAGAGAATTTGCAGTTTCCTGCAAACAGTTCCATTTTCAGGTTTTCAGCCGAAACCTAGTTTTTAACGGAATCAGTTAAAAATAAATGTTTCAGCCGAAAAGTCTTTCGGCCGAAATATGATTACCACAGGAAAATAATTCATCCGAAAAAAATTGTACACAAATTTCGAGGGCGCCATTCAATTTGACATGCAAATTTTCGGCCGAAAAAATTCATAGAAACTTTTTTTCGGCCAAAAAATTGTTGCTAGGAAATTTTGAGACCCGATTGTCACGAAAGTGTTACCCACCTTCATGATTTTACCCCTCTTTCTCTTCCTCTTCTTCGAGCTTTCCTTTCCACTCATTTAAAGTATAATTGTTTCAGATCATCATTCATGCACTTGTACGATTGACAATTTTGACAATCTCAGCGCACCGGAGCTTCCATAAGAAAAGATCTCAATTATTGATGCATTCTATGAACATGCCTTCATCTGTCGGATTTCTTCTTTCGGCTATCCGTCAATATCTAGAAGAGCAGTTTGGATACAGAATGTCCTCAACATTCAAGTATACAAGGTGACTTCCAATAAGAACAGTTGTTCTTGAAACCGGGGTTGTTAGCTTATATCAAGATACAAGAGTTCTTATTTTACATAAAAAACTTTAAACACACCACCCATACATATATATATAAGTAGAAAAGAAGGGCAATGACTATTTACGGTGGTTCTTCCTTCATATCGATCCACACCGAGATACCAAATGCTGATTCACCAAGGAAAATATTTCCAATGGCCATTTGCTATGAATGCGACAACTCCTTAGTGAGGTAATCATACATCATGGAGAGATCTATTGCATGCTTGATGCATTGATTTTGAGCATCCATTTGGTTGAGGGCTTCGTCTTCTTGAAATCTTTTGGGCAAATCGTACAGATCTTAATCTTACAGATAATGGTGCAGAACTGTGATTTATTTATAGAAATGTCTCTTCCACAGGGTGGATGGCTCGTCTTTGCAGCCACTAATCACCGGATTTGACAAGCTATGATTTCCAACACAATTTGCGTCAATTTGAATATACAACGAATATGCCAGATTTACTAAACATGCAATTGGTCGGTCCTCTTATAGACGTCACATGCATTTAAAAAGTACTCAATCTCTGCAAATCAATGGATTGATTCATTCTGTTGAACAGATCCTCAATTTTCTAGCAGTGATTCCCCGAGGGCGTTCTTTCTTCACCGGGAAGCAACAATTCTACGCTTGCATTTCATTCGGAAGTGATTGCAATCCTGTAGAGCTACACTTGCATTTTGATGACACTGATTCTCCTTAATAACTCGGTTCTTTAAAGGTGGTTACCAACAAGTATTCTCCTCTTTCGAACAGAACAATTTATGGATCCCTTCCATGCAGGTGACTCTTATGAAACAACTTCTACATGTACTCAAACAAATTGCCAACAAGGCCTCACACAATAGACGACAATTCCAAGGGCGATTCCAGCGATAGACATTTCACAACGGTTTCAACAAACAGTTAGAGAGTAGCTCCTTCTTCTATGCGCACAACAACGTAATGCAGCAACATTGATGGTTGCCAAACAAAATCCTATATTCACGCACCTCAATACAAAACAAACCGCTCAAAAATTATACAGCAAATTACGATTTGATGGATCTCCTTCTCAATTGGTGTCGTAGGGCGTCCTCTACGGATATATGTGCTTAATATTCTTCTCACGTGCAACGATCTCCTCTATGCAGCACGACCTCGTTCATTCAGCCATCGACGATCCCTTAGCTCTGATACGAAAATAGAATTTATGAGAGCATAGAGACATGAAATACACACACAAAAATAGTTTGTATTGCACATAATGAATAGAGATACATCACACTTAAATAAGTGTTGTGAAATCCAAGTTATTCCACTCTTGGAGGGAGAAGTTGAGAGAATCTCTCAAAATCCTCCAACAAACCCAATCCAATCCCTAAACTCTAGAATATAACATTAATTAGGCATTATCTCTAACAGTGTTGGGAGAAAAGTAAGAAAGCTAACCTTGATAATTCTTTGCCACTTTAAAATTCGGCAAAGATCTCACGAGGTTATTTCTAAATAGCAAGAAAGGCACCCTTAAATTATTTTAGAAAATTTGAATGACATATAACATACTTTGAATGCAAAACGGGAGTTAATAATGAATGAGGTTGTAGATGAGTGTGCAGCTGGTTTTGTGAAGAGCCCCGACCAAACCAGGGGTAGGGAGATCAGCATTCTCCTCTAGCCCTTTCTGGTCTAATAAGGATTCTATTTGTAATTTTGATTGAATGTCCTGTCATGGAAAATAATTATGAAAATATTCAATAATTTAAGTAATTTTATATAAAAAAATTGGGAATAAAACGCTTACATTTGGGTTAAATTTTGACTTTAAAGTCATATCACTTTTCCCCGCTGTGATAACCACCCCGAATTCCAAATTAAATGGATACAAATAAAATAAACAACTAACAAGTTGCAGGTTGTACGGTAGAAACCTGTTACACTAGGTACCGAAAGCTTCAATTTTATATAGCTATGGCATCATGCTATTTATGGCTCTCAGAAAGTGGCCTTGCTGAGCATGGTAAACGTGACCGAGGAGGAGGAGGACGACTGTTCTATAGCAAATGCATCGTAGCGCAGAAAAAAGTGCGCCAAAAAAAGCCGAGCCACCAGGATTACTGTGTCTTTGCCCGCACACTGCTTGTTGTCAACAGACGTTTCATCAGTTTCCCTCCCGTTGGACCATAGGAGGTGCTTCAGCAGCTTCTCGCCTTCCTCCCCCATGAACCGACGCGGGACGAACTCCTCTGCCCTATCGAAGATTTTGGGATCCCTCGTGGCAAACGGCTGGTACCCGCACAGCGTCTCTCCCTTCTTTACCGCATAAAGTCCGTCGTGGGATTCGACAAAGAAATCCTTCTTGGCTCTCCCGTACTGCCGAGGCACCGGCGGGTCGATCCTCAGCACTTCGTACGCAGTCGACCGCACCAGCGCCATGCTCTCCAGAGCCTTACCATTGACACCCCCGTGTGCTTCAACGGCTCCACGGACCTCTTCCACCAGGTCCCTCTGCAGTTCGCCGCCCGCGCTGGCAATATATATAGCCATATTGTTCAACATAAGGTTCAGCCCTCCGAAGGAGTTTACATAGATGTAAAACATCAGATTATTGCAGGCTTCCTCTCTGTTCAGCCCGAACTGCTTTTCGGCTCCATCCAGCGTGGTAGTCGCATTCGTCCAAAGGAAATTATAGAGCTTCTTGTAGGAACCTGAGACGAGCCAGAAGGGTATAGGTACCAAATGGATGGTGAGCTCGTCCAAGAACTTGGGAAGAACACCGGAGCTGGCAGTGGGAGCGAGAATGGCACCAAGCCACTTCTTAATATACGAAGGGCCTTTGCTTCCAAGGCTGGCTGGTCCAGGAACGGTCGGATCCGCGCCCGTTATGGACCGGCATAGAAAATTTAATAGCAATTGTGCGATCGGTTCACTGAAAGATGCCTTCCCGTTACTTGAAAATTCTTTTTCAACAGCAACGCCGAAGTCGTCGAACGCTCTSGCAAACTCTGAAAAATATTTATGTCCACTTCTGCTGAGTAACTCTAAGCACCAGGTCTTAAGCGTATGATGTTTTTCCTCGGAGGGGTCCAAAAAGRCGTTAACCCTGTATCCTCCGSTGTAATCCGTGCTGGGCATGTAATTKCCCCCTATATTTAKATTCTTCTTCTCCACCTTACTCAGATCGTAGAGCACGGGGAAGCTCTTGCCATCGAGGAGTGTTATGACTCGATTTTGCRAGAAAAAAGGYGGACCTGGCGGCAAATTCACTCTCAATACCGTGCTCTTATATTTCTCKACACGGCGTTGAAAGAAACTGTCGATCCCTCTGAAGTATTCGAATCGATCCAGGATGGCTCCAACAACGGGCAGGCCGTAACTTCCAGGAATCTCTTTCACAGGACCCCCGGGCGAGGCCGACTCCGTSACTGAACTTKCSCACTCCATGACTGAACKTAACAAAAAAAGTAGAAATTTAACAATGGGAACAGATCAGAAAACGTCTTTGCGAACTTRSACATATCTCGTTACTCTGAGAGGYAGTGTCCCTTTATAGTGCATTGTGAAAGAGRKTRCCATAGGSAAGCAAGAAACACATGCAATATTTTGATTTTCTGTCCAAAGTTATTTGATACCCCACGCCATCTCATTTTGACCTTCACTTGAGACGTTGAAGTTTTCCACTGTACCCTTCGTAGGCCGCCCTATACGACTCACTGGTTTAAGGTCATGTTCGCCACCGAACGAGACTAACTTTAACTTCCTCAAAATGACGTTTAATTTCGTCAAAATGACTTGCCCACCAAAGTTTAATAATAGCAAATGCGTGTTGGAATGGCTCTACAGCACTCTGTAAAGTGAAAGAACATGTTCTCTATCAAAACTTCAAATTCTTATCTAATAGCGAAAAAATAATTCACGTCAGATCGCCATTATTTTCGCTTATCCAAACATTTAAAAGATTAAAAAAATGAAGACACATAATGGCAATGGCTTAGGTAACCTAACCTCTTGTTGCTTCCACCTATTGGTGGCATGGGCACATTAAATTTGTCTGTGATAAATAAATAATGAAAAATAATCAATTTACCAAATAAATGGACGTTCCATATATGTTATTTAAATTATATTTTATATTATTTTTTAATATATATAATATTTTTAATATGAAGCCCTTGTTGCTTGCACCCAATAGTCTCTTGTTGTCATATGAAGCCCTTGTCGCTTGCACCGAAAGTAGGATACATGATTGCATAGGCACATTAAATTTGTCTGTATTTAATCAATAATGAAAAAATAATCCATTTACCATTAAAATAAATAAATGGACGATTTAAACTATATTTAATATTATGTTTTTTTAAATGTGTATGTAATATTTTGATGACTAATGCTTATGTAATTATATATTGTTTTCAAAAAATATAATACTATAGTAAATAACAAAAATAATCAACGTGAGCCATTATTATCCAAGTAAGTTTCTTAGTTCGTGGGAGCCATTATTATCCAAGTTAGTTTCCTAAGTTTTTCTTGTGTGCTTATTGAGCTTAGTTAAACTTGTTTGTATGAATGCCCTATATATTGATTATATTTTACTTGAATTCCCTTACACCAATGTTTAGATAAAAATGCCTAAACCTAGAATACAAAAGATTTCTTTATTTTCTCAAAACCTTAAACTATCATTGTTTGTTAATGAACGAAATTGTATAAATGTCCTATATATCTATTATACTTAACTTGAATTCCTTTAAAGTAAAATAGTGGATCAATATGGCTAAACCTAGCTCATAAAAGGTCTACTTGGTTTATTTTAGTAAAGACTTAAATTATCATTATTTTTCAATGAAGGGAAAAAATAGTAAAAACCCTTGCAAATAATATGTGGCAGTCTGTTAGGGTCCTAACCCCTTAAGTAGATAGATAAGTTGTTATGTATGGACACCATCTCTAATAAATAAGGTCCATGTAGTATTGTGAAAGTGAAAAATATAATAAAGCTTACTAGAAGGTTCCACCTACTAGAAAGCTCCTCTAGAATGTTCCTAGGATGTAAATAGTAATATATAAAGAAATACAATGAATGTAATTAGATGTATTCCAAAGTTATTTGTAATCAAATCTCTACTCGATTGGAGGTTGTCCCATCGAAGAGCGAAGTGAACACTTCTTCCATTAATAAAAGGTATTACATTTGTGGAATTATGGTTCTTTATTTGGATATTGCAATTGTAATATTTATTCAGCTATTGTGGTTCTTTATTTGGCTATTTCTATTGCAAAAGAAAATAAAAATTCCTAGGTCCTGTTCACACCCTTACTTGGGACCTATCTCAACACAATCCTTATTTCACATTTATTAGTAAAGTACCACTCTTCCATAGGCATTTTTGGGTGGAATCACTCGCCCCATTACTAGACCACTATCTCAATAGACTTAGGAAGTAGCATTAATCACCTTGGTACAATTCTCTAGTAACCTTTTTCTTCTAGACCCCCATCCCTATGGATACTATAAGTCACAGTTTCAAAAAGTGAGTTTCCATCTTGGAAACTTTGTGTGATGAGTTGCAACACAAGGGTGTGCGCAAGAAATTGGTGGAGGAAAAAGTGACAAGGGGGTCAGCAAGAACGCACACTCGTAGGGCCGCATGTGTGTTCTCAGGAATGCACACACATTCCTAGCCCTATAGGTTTTGAAAGGAATGAACTTCCAGTCATATTTCCACATAGGTCAGTCGGTAGGAACGTGCATGTGTTCTTAAGAATGTGTGCACATTCCTAAGAAAACATGTGCATTCCTAGGAGCATGTGCATGTGTTACGAGGAAAATCACTCTGTGGCATGGGGTAAACCACAACAAACAAAAATGACTACAAAAATCAACTCTAATCTCAAGTCTTCTATATAAACAAATATGCTAACAAGACAAGATAAAGAGGGTACCAAAATCAGATCTTCGATGAAGTCCACTGTTGAAAACTTGACTCAAAGCTATACACCTGCAACATGTCATCAACAACCAAAATACTCAAGCATATGGTGATAATATATAAAGTTAACACATATAATAGCATAATCCATCAATATTCATAACAAATATGCCCATGGAATAACAATTCAAATATTTGCAAGAAATTAATTGGACGAGAAAAGAGTGTTTCTATTAAAATGTAATCGGCAAAAGTGTATGAATGAAATTTTTTTGTGTCGTCACATTCATAACCAAGAAACTAAGTCCCTTCCAGCTGGGCCTCCACAACTTCAATCCTCCACCAAAGGAAATCTCATATAAGAGAGACAATGAGGTTCTACATCAAATAGGGAAGATCTTTGGGGCTAAATAATGTGTTCAGAATTAAAAGGACAAAGGGATGCAGACTCAATATGAAGTGAATAATTTTTCCAGAGTAACTTTGCTCTCAAAGTTGAATTCTTCTGCTCTTCTCCATAGTTTGGATATGGCCCATTTACAACCTTCAAATGGAACTGAAGGGCCAAGTCAGAATGTTTCCAGTATATGGAAGGTCAAGGATCATGGATCATGTGATATGACATGGAAACCCGACACCATTTTTTTTTTAATTTTGGGCACAAAACTTGATGTACATGGGTTGTAATGGTGCAACATATGTATACACATGTTGTATAATTGTTAGGGCGCGTGTATGCGGAAAACTATGTTTTTTAGCTCTGGGAATTGCAAAAAGGGACTCCAAGTCTGGATAGGGAAACGAAAAAGGTCGTCTAAGCAAGTTGCATGGGGTGAGGAAAATATTTCTATAACAGATGCCCCCTAATGTGTGAGGTCATAGGAGTATCTACAAGGATCGAAATATATTATAATTCCCAGAAGTGGAGTAATGAAGACACAGCTGGATGAACTAGTTGCTCATAAGAATATTACAATCCAAAATTAATTTGTGCACATGGCTGCCAATTTGAATTACTCTGCAGATCCATGTGGAAATATACCAAACAAATATCCATGTCCATGAATAGGAAATACAAGGGTAGATACATGCAATAAACTATCATAGTCATGAACAAGGCCAAGTGAAAACTAGTCTCAAAATCAGTCTGAAGATATATGTATAGAATGAAGTACAATATGATCTCCCACAATCACTGAAGTCATATAGGTACTGGTCCAATGAATGATAGCAACAATTGAAGAAAAATGCGACTATGAAATGATGTCTTCAAGTCTTCTACACGATCTACCAAAGGTGCAAGTCTACATCATGTGAATAAAGGAGTTGAGGTCGAACATAATGAGAGTTCATTTGATTATCGCTCATTAAGGTATACCATTAACAAACACAAGATAACCTACCAATGATGAAAGTAGGTATCAAGGAACTAAGTACATTCTTACAAGTGTGAATAAAAGAGTTGAGGTTGAACACTTGAAGAATTCATCGATCAAGAGACATTGATGTATTCCCAACTTTCAATGGTGAGAGAACTTGCCACTAATGACTCCAAGCCTCTAGGTACTCATAGGACTCCAGGTCTCATTTGCAGAATAGATGGGATGAATTCGATGGAAGGAGACACACTGAAAGGAGAGCAGTAATGCATCTGTCATTAGTCAGCATGAGGTGCAAAGCAATAGCTTAATGATTTGGAGGAACTCGGACGAAGAGAATGTTCATGAATGAATGACCCTGACCATCTTTCACATGCACCATATGCAAGCAGTGTACTAAAAAGACCCTCTGAATAGCAGCCAATAAGGAAAACTGTCAATAACGACAAGAAAACCACTAATAAGGCTAATGGAATCCAATACACTACAAGGATCTCAATGTGTGAATATATTTCTTGCCTTCAAACACAAGGGAAACCCCCCAGTCAGTGATCAATGAGGAGATGTCGACTGTTGGATTCAAGGTTACCTACCCATAATGAAAGTAGGACCAGGGTGCACGATAGGACTACAACTTCATGTAACTCTGA
>SNQJ01S0015151.1:72512-108156 GCA_010110895.2 Picea sitchensis
GAGGGTTTGTGGAACATGAGCAAGAACACTTAGTGTGTAAGTTAAAGAAAGCATTGTATGGACTAAAACATGCACCTAGGTCATGGTATGAGAAGATAGACTCTTTCTTTCTTCAACATGGTTTTATGAGGAGCAAGAGTGATCCAAATCTGTATACCAAAATTTGATGAGCAGGGGTATATAATATTGATTTCCTTATATGTTGATGATTTAATAATTACAGGAAACACAGGGAAATTAATTGATGAAATCAAGGAGCAATTGTCACAAGTTTTTGAAATGAAATATGTTGGTGAATTACATTACTGCCTAGGTCTTGAGGTTTGGAGAAATGCAAGCCAAACTTTTGTTTGTCAGAGTAAGTATGTCAGAGAAGTACTTAAGAGATTTAAAATGGATCAGTGTAAATCTTCTATTGTTCCCATGCAACAAAATGTGAAACTTTCTTGTGATGATTGTTCGAAGGAGGTGAATGGCACTATGTATAGACATATGGTGGGTAGTTTGAATTATCTCACCACAACTAGACCTGATATTGCATATTTTGTGAGTGTGTTAAGTCAATTTATGGCGAAACCTCAAGAAAACCATTGGAATGCAGCAAAAGCTACTCGGGTATCTAAAATGAACACTTCATTATGGTATTAAATATACTGATACATCTGATGTTGAGTTGATAGGTTACTGAGATTCTGATTGAGATGACAATCCATATGATCGAAGATCAACAACTAGATATGCGTTTGCCACTGGATCCGGGATTGTTTCATGGAGCAGTAAAAAACAACCTACTGTATCTTTGTCTTCTACTGAAGCAGAATATAAATCCTTGTGTGCAACAACTTGTGAAGTTGTTTGGTTGAGAAGACTTTTTCAAGATGTTGGAGAAGAACAAAAAGAGCCTACAATGATCAAATGTGATAATCAAAGTTCAATCAAGCTGGCGAATAATCCGATTTATCATGCAAGGACAAAGCATGTTGATGCTCAGTTTCATTTTGTTAGAGAAAAGTTGCAGTCAAATGAAATAGCTCTTATGTATTGTAATACTAGTGAAAATACTGCTAATATTTTCACTAAACCTCTTGGAAAGATTAAGTTTGAGCTGTTTAGGGAGATGTTAGGTGTAGAAGTCAATCCATTCTCTATTAAGGGGGAGACTTGGAAATAATAGAGCAAGAACTAGTTACGTAGACAAACTCTACTAGTGTTTAATGTAGATCCTATTTTCTGTTGATTGTTGTAACCGCCTAAGTACACTGGAGTCCTATATTATATATGTCTTCATTGAATAATAGATTGTGAGCATAATCTTCCCTATGTGGTTTTTTTCTAATTCTAAGTACACATAGTGAATAAATTGTTACTTTAAGTATTTTATCACAGCCCCACAGAAATTCAAGTAGGTTTCCCATTTGACAGTAAGTCTTGAGTATTCCACAGAAATCCAAGTAGGTTTCCCATTGTACAGTAAGTCTTGAGTATTCAGTGACCAAGTTTTTTTTGTTTTTTGTGAATCACAGTATTTGAAATTGGGCTGCGCAGATTAGTTTGCCCTATGTGGATCTTAGAAAGGCAACAACAATCCGGATCTTAGAAAGGCAACAACAATCCCTTATTAGACAAGGGAACAAGTGAAGGTGGTTGGGGCGAGAAAGCAAATAAAAGGTAAATAAAGCAACAAGTGAAGGTGGCTGGACCGGCAAGAAAATTAAAATGTAAACAAGATTTATAGGAGCTAAGCCGCTAGTCCCTCTGCAAGAGTAACAGGTAGTCATTTTTATTAAAACAATTACTTATTTAGCCAGTCAAAGCCAAAGATGTAGTCCAAATTAGATTAAAGTAATTACTTATTTAGTCAGTCAAAGACAAATATGTAGTCAAAGAAATCATGATGACAAAGATGTAGTCAAAGAAATCCTGATACTGATTCCAATGAGCGAGAGCGAGATCGAGATTCTGATTTCTATACGGAATGATTCTAATTCTCATGACAAAGTTTATGGAGTTCTCTCTCTACCTTAGTCAAGAATCATGCGAATCACGGTGTTCTAAGATGTAGTCAAAGAAATCCTGATGCTGATTCCAATGAGCGAGATCGAGATTTTGATTTCTATACGGAAAGATTCTAATTCTGAAGACAAAGTTTATGTAATTCTCTCTACCTTAGTCAAGAATCACACGAATCAGGTGTTCTAGTTGCTTATATTATCACATATTTTATTGAAAATCTAGCCGTAAGATGTTTTTAAGCAAATGAACGTAACATAGTTTAAACATTTGACCATTTGACCAACAATGGAGATTTAATTTTCCATAGAATTGTCCTCTGATTTTTTTTTAATTTTAGTATCAACCAACAATTTTGCCATGAAAGTTATCATTACGGTTATGGTAATTTACGAAGCAGTGTTCTACATTTTATTTCAATAATTTGTAGTATYGAAGTTTGCAATATGTTGTATGTTTTATATGTATTTAAAATAAAAAATCTYAMATTATATWGTTGTTTAAAGGATCCCAATCATCAATCAAGTGGCCTTTCAATAGTCACATGGCCATCTGTTATGCTCTTTTTGTTGAATGACCAATTGATCACTCAAGCCAATCCTTTGGATCCTTATTACAGTAGGGTTTTAGCTTTTGTGTGGTATGGTTTTTTGTTAGATATACTTTACCCAGCCTTAGCCCTTAAAACTTTCCGACATGACTTAATAATTTGAGTACAGTTTGACAGATATTAAATTGACAGAGCAAAATGAAATCACAACCTGCAACTTTGAACATTTAACAACAAAGTGTTGTGTCAGATATAGTGTTACAGCTCAGTGAATATTCACCACCCCATGTGGTCGGTCACAAACGCCACTAGTTCAGTTCCTGTCAAATTAGCATCCAATCAAAATTATTATTTAATCTACATAAATTAAAGCATATCGTTGAAGTAAAAGAAATACATGGGGACCTGACAAGATGAGATCTATGTCATATCCCGTAGTCATATTGCTAATAACAAATTGAAATTACATGACCAAACTGTTAGATTGATGATGATGATCACAATACACCTCTTGTAGGTGTACATAGATCGAACTCCAACACTTTTTTCGGCCAAATGAAGACTCGCAAGCTTTCAAATTTGGCATGAAATTATGACATATTGAATACAGCATAAAAATAACTCCAAACAGGATCAGATAGCAATAATAAAAAGACCCCTATGGACATTAACAAATCTGATATGTACTATCTTAATCACAGGCTGGCATTTCTTCCCACGGCGTAGAAGAAACAAGAAACATAAACAAATGGCTTTTGTTACTGATCACTCATGACTCTAGTTCGGTAAACGACTCTCTTCTTCGTTGATGAAGTGTTCGCAATTGTCAATATCACTTTTCCCAGCTCATGAATTTTGAAAGAGTTACATACTGGCTTTTCATCATCCACCATTTTATTCATTTTATGTATGACGAGCACAGCCACAAGTAACTCGTGGCTGGTGAAAATGAAACGTTAATCACTCACAGGTGGTAATCAGCTAGTCATCATAATAAATTTTAAATATGATAAAGTAAAAGTAAAAAAATAAACATGTAAACTGATGTCTTTATAATAGTGAGGAAGTTAGTGGTTGAAATCACAACCATTGATTTATTGGGACGACTAAGAATATTCCAACAATATTTAATCTTGTCCATACAACACTGATTAAGTACTAAAAACATATTAAATGTGCCCATTGTCAATAGGTATACACCTTTAGGCTTAATAATAATGTAACTGCTTTCTATGTTGAGGACAAACTCTTCTCCCTAAATCATTTCCCAGTCCGAAACTATTATATCACAAACTATTGTGGATCCAACCTGTGAATTCAACAAGGGAACAATATATCTAACGAAAAAGCTTGAGTGAATAAATCTGTCAACTAAGGAACTCTTACTTTGAAATATTAGTTCAACATGGGTTACTGCTGAGATCAAGGGAAGCAAACTATGCATAAATGATAAGCCCTAACCACAAGAAGTACAGAGCACGCTGATTTCTAAAAGGAATAAATATAACACTTTGACTTGTACACAAACTCAATGAAAAAACTAGTGCTGGGGTTGAAGAAAGAAATTGAGATTAAAAAATATGGAACACTTTGACTCTTGAATACTTTCCATCCTCATTTTGTGTGAGATTAATATTCCTTTTAATGATTCACATTTGATCTATTAAAGAAACATACAAACACTGTGGCTGGGATGTCAATAATCTGTTTCAGTCCTGCTTTGTTGAATATCTCTGAAACTCCCCCATCTGCTGCAGAGAATGCTGTATCATCCTCTATGCTCAAATCTCCATAC
The DNA here is from genome assembly GCA_010110895.2 of Picea sitchensis. Lineage (NCBI taxonomy): Eukaryota > Viridiplantae > Streptophyta > Pinopsida > Pinales > Pinaceae > Picea > Picea sitchensis. Next base: position 76,868 of record SNQJ01S0015151.1, read on the forward strand.
TTTACTAGAACATGCTCTGGCGAAATCTACCTCTGAAAAAATATCCTCTCAGTAATGATAGGATGTGACTGTTGAAGCTCTTAGACATACACAAAATTCAAGATACTATAATGAAACCAACTTTTTTAGTGCAATGTAAGCAGAGGAAGAATGTATTACTTAACAAGGTCTCTATTTTGACATAATTAAAAAAACAAAATTCACAAAATAGACAATATGCACAAATACTATGGACATGAAGCACAAAGCGCTTCAATGAGAAAACAATATAAAAGTTTGAACACACAGGTTAAAAAACTTCTCTCTGAGTACAAAATATTTTAATGTCTGAAAGTTTTATTTAGATTGGTAGATGATGCAGTGGTAACAGCTAAGATATGGATGAGATTCTGTAGACTCTATCATTCACTTTATATCTAGAAAATTGAACAATTTAAGACATGTGCAAGATAAAAACAAAATGGGAATTATTAAAGACGGGGGGTGGATACATGTCAAAAAAATGCTTAAAGTTATGTTTATGAAAAAATTGCTTATTTGAATAAATGAGATTTTTTTCTAGAGGTTGTCTAATTTTAAGAATACATGTTAGAAAAGAAAAGACGAAGAAACAATGTTTAGAGTACATGAATATGTGTTTTATATTTTACAACATTACATAACAAAATCAAAGATCCAGGAGATGAACTTATGGTGCCAGAATGTTATGAAATGTGTGTATATATTATGGATTGAACCCCACCTCCTATTGTATTTTACGATTGTCAAATTTGACAGGTTGATTTGTGATTTAGGGGTAAATGTCCTCCTATTGTCTTTTACGACTGTCAAATTTGACAAGTTGATTTGTGATTTAAGGGTAAATGTATAAAGGTTTATTATAATTTTAGGTTCGATTCTCAGCACATCCTTATTCTGTGAATGTACCTAGTTTGGGTTCAACCTGGAAATTTCAAGTGAAGATTTTTTATAGTTAAAAAAAAATTAAAAAAAAAAGGAAAGTAAAAGTTTAAAACTATTAGTCAAATATAAATGAAATGGAATAAAAATTCGTCAAATATAAATGAAATGGAATAAAAATTAATTCAGCAAGTAAAATGCATTCTACAATCTAGATAGGAGTGGAGTGAAATGATTCATAATATGTCAAACCCTATATGTACCCATCTATCACAAACCCTCATCGCATACCTATCTAATGTACCGAATATTTGAACTGAAATTGTGTAACCTCGATCTTGACAACATGGAGGTGCCTACCAGACTCCTCCACGGTTAGAGGGGTTGTGCAAACCCCATCTTTCTGAAGGACCAAGCGAATTCTTAACCTAGCTAAACTGAACCATGGAATTTATGGCTCAGAATTTAATTCCTTTCATTACGTAACATCTCTATGACGAATCTCTTCCACCCAAACTGTAGAGTGCACTCTGCTCCTGTAGTACAACAAAAAACCAAAAGCTTGAAAAATACCTTTAAGTAAATCTGATCTTTCCATAAGTGCTTTCTGGTGCTTTTCTGTATGTGCACAAGGGTAATATCTCTAATCAAGGACGAGTTGTTGGATCAGATTTACAAAATTCTTGTAAATAAACAGAGAAGAGATCAGAGAAGAGATCAGGTGATTTTGCCAATCACCAAAGTTTAATTTTTGTTGTGGTTTTATTAAAAAGGAGAGCATAGTAATACACACTAAATATATATGACATTTAGATGGAGAGAATTTCTCTAACATCCAACTATCTAACAACATCCTTAGCTATAGGGTCAAACCACTCTCGTAGAGATTGTTCTCTAGGTTACAAACATAATATTTTCACACATGATTAAGACAAGTAAGAATTACATATTTTAACACTCTCCCTTAATGAGTCATTTTCTTAATGTCTATCATTACTTCACTTCAATTGCTTCCACAAGACTTCCACTGATGTCATTTCATTGCTACTCAACATTGTCATCAGTTTCTCGTCCATTAGGCTTTTTTCAATATGGGCTTCTTTCTCTTATACCTACATAAACTGGTTAGTGAAAACAAATGATCATTGATGTCCATATAAAAAGAAATCCATCTAAAGAGATATATGGGTACCTCGCTAGTTCTCTAGAAATCCTTTTCATCATCAACATATTAGGCTCTCCCTTAATAATATCTTGGTCCATCACATTTTGAGATTATTCCATCTCACTTCCCCCTGTGAATTGAAGGCTCAATTTCTTCGATTCCACATCAAGTTTAGGCTACGGGTACACTTGCCAGTACCTCTCATAGTGGTCCATGCCACAACTAGATCCACATCCTCTCTATGCATAATAGGATAATTGTGTGTGAATCAGCACCACAACATGAACTAACATGCCTATGATGAGGCAATACAACTTGGACCAAAACTGATCACGCACCCCGTGCATCCCAAATGCATCATTAATTTAAGTACAATAAACATGAAAAATGATTTGCATCAACACAAAGGTTACCAATTCTCTTTTATAACAATCATATTCCCAAATCCCATTAGATATGCAGGAAATGTAAACCCATTTACATCTCATCTCTTAATCTTCACAATACTTTTTGTACTACTCAATGATTCCTGCAAACACTTTCTAATAAAATTTATCTAATATTGAAATGGTCAGTTCCAACATAGACTCAACTGGTAACAATAGTTGACCAGACTAAATGTCACAACAATAAACATCCAATTCTGTGAACCATACTTATATGGATACATTTTCATAACTTGATTTTGATGAGATTTAATTACAACCAAGACGCAAATCCACCATATATACCTTTCGTGCACCCCTCCGGATTTCTCATGGTTTATTTGACGCACCTTATTCTGAATCTCTGCAGTATAAACAACGGTGGTCTTGACAACAACAATACTAGTCGATCTGTACCAGTTCTTGTGCATGGGAAAGACTGCCAATTTTGAATTACCATCCATTGATATCTTGAACCCCAACACAGTGGTACTCAAATTCACCTTTTTTACATCAATTAATATACGAGGACGAAGCCTTGTTCTTTTAAAAACCTAGTGATTTTCATGGAGATTCCATTGATCTTCGCCATCCGAAGCATAGTAATAGAATACCATTTTGATTACACAAAAACGTAGCTATAAAACATTAACACAACACTTCAGGAAAAATAGTCATTCACACACTCTTTTGAGCAACTTTTGCTTGGCCTCATAGTCGTACACGTTCACAATCTCCATATCTTAACTCTAATTAAAAATTATATGCAGCAGGCTTTAAGATTTGTATCATATGACACTTTTCTTAAATATGTGTTGATTAGCCATGAGAGAAATTGAATCGAAGCTCTCTATTATCGCCAACCCTGAGAAATTGCAATTCTGTCAACTAATCATGTGTATTCATCAAATGAATGAGCCATGAGTTCAAGCAGCTCTGCTTTACGCTTGAGGTGGTGCCTCTGCTGTTGGCTGGATAAAGTCTTTCTCATGACTTTTCTTGTAGCAAACTATGTGCATTAAATACACGACTGCAACAAAATCTTGTCCGCTCTTCTTCTCACTTTGACGGGCTGGTGAAGTCTCCTTCTCTTCAGACTACAAACACCAGAACGGTTTCCTTTACCAAACAGAGAAAACACAAATTCATGCTACATAGTAACACACAATAAACTACTCTACTCTCCACATGATCCTGGGCACTCCCATGAGGGAGTTAGGCCCAGTCCTGACGCTGTAATACCATATTAAAACGAAGAGAAGAGTAATACACAAAATATAATATTACTCACCAAATATAATAGGTAAAACACATTGTATTGAATTAATTTAATGATACATATAATAATAATAAGTTTTATTTTAATATAGACAAACTAACTTATCACTCACTCTCACTCTATCAGTTGAAAAAATATCTATACTTTACACTATTCTATGACACTTAGTTGGAGAAAATATCTTTCACATCCAATTATCTAACAATATCCTTAACTATAAGATCAAACCACTCTAGTAGAGATTGCTCTTTACGATACAAACATAATATCCTCAGATATAATTAAGACAAGTAAAAATTACATATTTTAACAGGTTGGTGGCAGTCTAATCCAATATCAAGGAGAGGTGAGACTACGCCTAACCAGTAAGCCAAAAATTAGGTGCATAATACTCAAACCCGAAAGAGCAATTTTCCATAGAAAGCCGCAAAGAGCAATTTTCCAAAGAGATAATAACCCGAAAGAGCAATTTTCCATAGAAAGCCACAAATAAGCCACAAATAAATTGAGCAGACATACATAAAGAATTTTTTTATAAAAGATAAAATCAATAAATTATTGTTGGTACTTTTCCATGGAAAGATTAAGCCGAACTAGGCTTTCCATTGAAATAAAGTCGTTACGAAAACATATAATATCTTCAATGGAGAAAGATCAACACCTTGGCTAGTGTTATTCAAAAGAAAATACTCAAAAATAAATAAATAGAGAGACACACACTTCTCCCCTTTCTAAATTCCAAATTCCAAACATAAAATGATGATTACAAATTTAAACGGAAATTCGCTAAAAGGAGATAATAGACAAAGCCAATGGAGAAAATCCAATAACTCAATAACAAATATGTCAAGACTGTGATTTGTCTCATCTAAAACTAAACAACCAATGAAGCAACCATTGAATAAATGCATAACATATTAAAATATCCAAGATCTATAGAAAATAATAATGGCACATAAATTCTCTTTGTTAAAAGCTCAATGTGAGGCTATAACATTGCCACAAGATCTGCAAATAATATAAGGAGAAATATCAGTGTAGAAAATGTTTACCCTATAACATTGCCACAAGATCTGCAAATAATATAAGGAGAAATATCAGTGTAGAAAATGCTTACCGTCAACCCCAGAGTTTGGCTTCCATGACTTCAACCTTTCTCTTCCATCAAGTAATTAATATTCAATGAAAATAAATCATTACAACCCAGGGATTTCGAGGTGGGTTCCATATGTACAAGTTTCCCACACTAGTATTGTGAAGGTCAACTCCTATGGGATTTGAATATGGTTAGATGGAGACTAAACCACACTCCCTACCACATGTGATACCCCATAGGGGACAAAAATCATCACAGTTGACATAACATATGCACACAAACTATCTGTGAACACAACCCAACACAACTACACCAAAAATGAACAAAGAACAAGGAAATATGCAATAACAACCATCAATATGGAGAAAATACATACAATTAGAAAAACAATAAATTTTCTCACTATGTTCTGAACAGTTGATTTTGGGATGGTAAAGACGGGTTCATGTAATACCCGGGGCATCCTCCCAGGCGTGCGCCCTCCCACAACGAATCGAACCTAAAAATATCAGGTAAGCAAGATGCTTGACATACTTGAAGATGCGACATCTTCATATATGGGGCGAGTCGGGGTCACCTTGGGCATGCAATGTGCCTAGGGGTGCCTCAAGACAAGATCCCTTGGGACATAAGTTAAACAAGAAGGTTCGACTAAAGTCATGGATGGAAGACTTGGTGTATCACCAAAAGGAAAATCGGCCAAGGCCTGAGAAGGTAATGCTTAAGTGGGTCGACTCGACTCACTTAAGGGACAAAAACACCAACGACCAGTTGGTTAGACAAATGGGGGCGTCGGTTAAGAATTCAGTGGCTTAAGAAAACAAATTCATTGGGTGTTCATTGGGTCAACTAGGCAAGCCGCTTGAACATGACCACATGAAAAGTCGCCCAAACATTGTGAAGAGGCATGCCTACACTTGGGTTGGCCCAACTTTGGAAAAGGGTGTGACGAACTAAATTTTGTTCTGGTTCACAAAGGGGACAGTTCATTTGGTGNCTCCAGAAAAAAAAAAAAAAAGGAAACCAATGAAAAATTTTGGTCAATAAACTCGTCCAAGGAAGCAAAGTCATATGGCGTTACTTAATCATAGGTTGGACGAGCTAGGAGATCAACGCTATATCTAGAATAAGGCATATGAAAGGGGAAAAATTGAACATCTGAATGAAGACATAGTTTTGGCCAAGTTTGTGATGAGTATGTGGTGGGTCTATTGTTGGTATGAGGTAGAGACAGTTTAGACACATAGGTAGAAGTGTGAAAAAGGTAGAGACAATGGTTGAGTCTTCGGTTCTGACACAGAGAGATGAACTTGGAAGGGCGCATAAGGTGTGACGAAATGTTGTGAGGAGGATAAAGATAGGTCATCGGACATAAGTTGTATCACATAGGTTTATGTTGTACATCTGTGGGAGATGTGCTCCCTTGCAAATTTATTCGGTGCACCATCTGCTAAACACTCGTCGCACTTGGTGTAATTGTTCATTGAATATTGTAACTTGTGTTTGGGTGTTAGGCCAGTTTGGCTGCCCATTTTTTACACAAGACTTTACTATATACATTGCATACTTTTTACTTGTGAAATAGTTTAAGTGTTGAATGTTTGTCATAACTATAATTTGATAAAGATTCTAAGTGTTTGGCATAGTTTGAGCCAAGTAAACTAGAGTGGCGTTGCCTTCGAGTCGAAAATTTGTGGTGTCGCATAGCTCCACAAGACATTGGGTGACTTAGGTGATGCCAAATCAGTTTCTCCCTGGAGCACTGGCTATGAGGGTCTGACAGTTGATATCAGAGAAAAGTCTGTGGAATACTTGAAGAAGGTCATTGGATAGTATTGGTAAACGAATATTTTTGTAGGTTCATCACAAATATTGAAGTGAGATGCACCTTGGTAAAGATTTGATCATGGACTGTGAAGACAAAAATATGGGGTGACCTAGTTGAAGCAGTTAAATAGGGTTTCCATAGGGTTTGACAGGTAAAGGGGCCTCAAATGCATTCCAATTGTGAAAAAGAGATTGCAAATTTCGATGAAGAGTTTGGTAATTAAAACTGGGTGAAATTTTGAATCCAATTCTCAACACACCTTGAAGGACATGTGAATATCCTTAGAATTTTGGGCATGGGTCGTTTGCATGTAGATGACATTGACACTGAGAGATAGATCCCAAGACATTCAAAATGAAGGGTCGACTCCTTGCCTTAGAAATAACAATAGAGTAGATGATGAATAGGATGTGCATGCATGGTGAGAAGGTATAACGGTTGGAGGATGAAATGGGTAAACTATTGTAGGGGTTTAATGAAGTTGTTTGGGAGTGAAAAATGATTACAATTTTGATCAATGGTACTCTAACCGACGATTTTAAAGACAATTCCAAGGGAATATAGGATGTCAAGTTTTCGGTCAACCAAAAGGAGAAAGACCTGGAGGACGCCATAACATTGCTAAAATGAGTTGTAGCTAGTGGACCAAGCTCATCCATTGTGCATATGCAAATCAAGATGAAAGAAACAAAGCCATATGATAGGACTTGCATTGCAAAGTTATTGGGTAATTTTTGTTGGGATATGGAGCAGTACTTAGAGCAGTTGAATGTAAGTCTAGAAGAATCCAAGGCGAACATTGCTTCTATGTTCTTGACATGGACTATGAAAATTTGGTGGAAAAATTGAGTGGAAGACTTAGCATCTAGGAAGACCACCGAAGAGATAGAAAACTAAGTAAATATGAAATATGAAGGTATCCTTGAAGGCACAATTTGGTCTTGGAAACCAAGGTTGGGTCGCTAGAAATCATTTGTTGGCTCTCAAGCACATTGGTAAGATCCAAAATTATATCAAGGAATTCATGGTCCCGATGTTGGAGGTCAAAGACATGTCATAGGAAGAATTATTTTTCCATTTCATGAATGGTTTGCAGACTTGGGCACATAGTGAGTTGCGATGCCAAAACATGTAGACCCTTGCAACAATAGTCACCCTGACAGACAAGTTGTTAGACTTCAAGGGTGAAGCCAAAGTAGGTGTGAAGCATATTAATGATGCCCAACATGAGAAGAAAATAAAGAAAATGAAGGACAAGGGTAAGTCTAAAGCATCCAAAGGCAACAAAGACAATCCCAAGAAAGAAGTTTCACAAAAAGAGAATAAATGGGTTTCATGTTGGATATGTGTGAAGGCAAATTACACTAATAATTGTATGTTGAAGAAAGAAATGAACATTTTAGAGAAAGTGGATGGCCCATCAGTGGGAGTGCTACATATTTTGGGTGTTGTTACAAAAGCAGAACCAACAACAAGTCAAGACCCTGACGTGGCAAGACTTAGCTATGTTAAGGAAGAGATCAATGGGAAATTGACTTTGGCTATGGTGGACATTGGTGCTACTCACAACTTCATGAGAGAAGACGTTGCACAAGGTCGTGTACTACAGTTTGAGAAGGCATGCACTTATTTCAAAGTAGTAAACTCAAGTGAATAGGATATTGTTGGCATGACCAAGAATTTTCCTATGTAGCTTGGGGAATGAATTGGGAAGGAATTTTTTACCGTTGTCCACTAGACGATTATGATGTAGTGTTGGTTCAAGAGTTTATGTGGAATGAGAAGGAATTTACCATTTCACATGCAAATAGTTTGGCTATCTTTTCTGGACCAACTCCATGTTTATTTCCTACAGTGAATGGGAACAGGGGGATGAATATGTCTTCCCTATGCTTGGTTGAAAAATAACGTTCTTTCTCAGACATCAGTGGATGAGGTGAAGAGGTGATCGATCCAAACGACTTAGATGATCTGAAAGTTTTGGAAAACTTGGAATGGAGCATCAAAAAGATAGAATAAATATTGGTTGATGTCCTACAATCCATGGAAAATTTTGTTGATGTTTCTGAGGAAAATGTTTCAAAGGGACCAACGAAGATGGTGGAGACAAAAAAGACTAATATTGAGGATTGGAGAGTTGAATTGTTCACTGCACATGTGTGTGATGGGGAATAACAACAACCCTAGTACAAATGTACCAATGAAGAGGTTGGCCTGATCTAAGAAACATGTCAAGAGGGTGAATGGCCCTACGGTATATAACTTGAGTGTCTCATGGAGAAGGGTAACGAAATAATTGGATCCAACATTCCATTGTTGATGTACTTTATGAAGAATTATGGTGACACTTCAGAGGTGTTGATGAAGCAAAACTATGATGGAAGCAGTGGCTAGCTAGGCCACCCCCTTCCACTCTTGCACTGAAAACGTGATCATGTTGGATCACTATCAGGAAGATGACATCGAGCCGACTAACCAATGCCTCAAAGGTGGGCACCAAAACGACTTAGGAGGATCAATGGTTGAGGAGTTGCGAAGCGAAACATATGGTTTTGGTGTTTAAGTGAGTTATTGTGGACTTGGTGCGATAGTTGGAGTAACTACCTGAATAACTAAGGCACAAGGGGATCTGACACACATTAACAATAGAGGTAGTTGAAGTAAGGATGCAACAACGATATGTGACACAAAACCTTGGGTTATGAAGGTCGTGGATCATAACCACAACACACAAAGTGATTTTGAGGGTTGTTGGGATGTAAACAATTTAGAGTGGGGGACAATGTAATAGCTAGGGCATCCAGCCCAGAAGTGAACCCTCCCACCATGATATGAACTGTAGAACACTAGGAAAGCAGGACACTCGACACACTTGAAGAAACAAAGTATTCATATATGGGGTGAAATGGGTTCACCTTGGGCATGCAATGTGCTAAGGGGTGACTCAACCCAAGATTCCTAGTGACACAAGTTAGACGAGAAGGTTTGACGAAGGTGATGGGTGGAAGACTAGGTGCATCGCCAAAAGGAAAATTGGATAAGGCATGAGGAGGGGACATTTAGGTGAGTCTACTTGACTCATGTAAGGGACGTATGCACCTATGATGGGTAAATTAGATGAATGGGAGTGTTGGTTAAGAATTCGGTGGGTTGACCAAACAGATTCATGGGGCATTCGGTGGGTCGGTCAGGAAATCTACTCGAATGCGTCCATATGAAAGGTCACTCAAACATTGCGATGGGGTGTACCCACACTTGGGTTGGCCAAAATTTGAAAAAGAGTGTGGTGAATGAAGGTCGCATCGATTCACCAAGGGGATGGTTCACTTGGTGAGCCAAACATATAAGAAGGAAAGGAAAGGATTCTCCCAAAAAAAATGGCAACCAAGGATGAGTTTTGATCAAGAAACTCTCCTAAGGGAATAGAGTCACATGTGGTGACTTAACCACATATTGGACGAGTTGGGTGATCAATGCTAGATCTGGCATAAGGCACATGAAGGGGAAAAACTGAAGTTTTTAACTAAGACATAGTATTGGCTAAGTTTGTGGTGAGTCTGTGGTGGGTTTGCAGTTGGTATGAGGTAGAAACAATTTATGTGCAAAGGAAGATGTCTGAAAAAGGTAGAGACACAGGTTGATTGTTTGGTTCTAGTACAAAGAGACGAAATTTAAAGGGTGCACAAGGTATGATAAAATTATACGGCGACGATGAAGACAAATTTGTGGAAAGAAGTTGTATCACACATGTTTATGTTGTATATTTGTGGGATGTACACTCCCTTGTAAATTTCTTTAGTGCGACATGAGATAAATGCTTGATGCACTTGGTGTAATTGATCATTGTATCTTGGAACTTGTATTTGAGTATTAGGCCATTTTGGTTGTCCGCAAATGTAATTTCCCCAACTAGTTTGGGTGGAGATATTACATTTCAACCCCCAAATTACTGTTCCTTCTAAAGTTAATGCATTGTTAACCTCTTATAAAATAGTTTACTCAATGAGGAATATTGTGAAACAGATAACAAACATCCATTACATAATATTTACAATAGATAACCATAGCATCTGATTATGGATGGAAACTCCCAAAAATAAGTACAATGATAACTAATTATAGTAATAAAAGTTGTATAATATGACTAAGAAAACAAGCTAATGGCGGCTTGGAAACATTACAATCTAGTACAAAAACAACACAAGAAACCTAGAATGATGCAAATCGATGAAGCCCAAGGCTCTCGAAGCCCTATACTTCTCTTCTCTAATGATATCTTCTCTGCAAGCATCCCTCAAACTCCTTATAACACCTATATAGATCCGATCTACTACAAACCCCTAATTTATAGGGGTCCTCACATGATTTGTGTGGGGTGTATTGTGGGGCCTCACGTGACGAACCTTGCTCAAATTATGGGGATGCCTCCTTCTACGTCTGCATGAAACCGTCTGATACCCGCGGATATGATAAATGGATCCATCCTAAAACTCATAAAAAATACTTCATGCTAATTGAAATACCTCCAACTCTCTCTAGAACTAAATCAAGCACGACAAAGAAACTCTAAGAGGAATCCAGATGAATCCCTTTCTTTTCTAGGTAGGGTGGATATTTCACCACCGAAACTAAACCTACAATGGAAGGGTTTTTCCCAAAAACCCAACAACAATGCTCACTACAAGATAACTCAATAATATATCTAATCATAATGCCAAGGGGAAGGGTTTCTTTTCTATTTATCCTTCCTTTGAACCTTCTATATCTTTCCCCCATTTTGACCAAATCAAATCTTCACTTCATTTTCCCTCCAATTCAATTTAAATATAATTGTCTATTTTATTTAATGTCACTTTTAGGGTTTGTCAATATTTTTACCTACTGACATCTCCTTGACTCCCTTTTTCCTTGTTTACTATAGCCTATGAGAGTCGTATAGGCTAATGAGTCACCCCCCAATCACGGAAAATTGGAAGGGAACATTACAATACTCCCCTCACAATATTTCTTGTCCTCAAACAATTCCATATTAGGGTACTGTAATATTTTCTCCCCTTCCTAGGTAACATATTCCACGGGATATCCTCTCCATACAGCCAGATATTCTCGAATGATCTTGCTCCTAAGTCTTTGTTCCATGACATCAAATATCCTCTTGGGAGATAAAAGAAATTGTTCTTCCTCATCCAGTGGAGTAAGATTTCCGAAGTGGTGACCTGCTGTCCCAATTCCTTCTTGAGACAATATACATGGAAGGTGTTGTGTATCCTACTTCCCCTCGGTATATCCAACTCATATGCTACCTCCCCAACTCTCTTGATCAATTCGTAAGGCCCATAAAAGAGAGGCTTAATTTTCTTTGTAGAAGTCTTCTTCAACGACGATTACCTGTACATCTGTAATATGAGAAAGATGAGAAATCCAACATCAAAGTTGTCTTCTACCCTTTTTCAGTCTGTATACATTTTCTATTGATTCTAAGCAGCCTGCATATTTTTGTTCAGAACTCTTAATATGTCCTGATATTCTTGTAATCATTCCTTTTCCTTAGGAGCTCGACTATCTCCAAATTCCAAATCCAAAAAATACAGAGCATCATATCCACATAATTCCTTGAATGGGCTCATGTCAATGGAAATGTGATGAGTGGTGTTATAGAAATGATCACCGAGATGCAACAATTTTATCCATGCATGTTGTTTCCCTGACACATAGTTCCTCATGTGCCCCTCAATCCATTTGATTACTATCTCAGTATGCTCATCTTCTTGGGGGTGATATCTAGTGCTATGCGCCAACTCTATCCCAAATAATGTGAACAAATCCTGCCAAAAATCATTGAGAAACCTACAATATCGGTCACTGACTATGTTCCTCGGAAGGCCATGGAGTCTGAACACCTCCCTGAAGAATAAATCTGCAGCCTGAGATGCCTATTAATCCATAAAAATATCAAATAAGTGTGTATATTTAGTCAACTTATCCACTACCACGTAAATGCAGTCCCTTCCCTACACCTTTGGTAATCCTGTGATGAAATCCATGGATATGCTTTCCCATTTCTGTTCCGGGATCGGTGAGGGTTAAATAGGTCCTACATGATGTGTCAACTATGATTTTTTCTGCTGAAATTCATGCATTCCCTCACATGAAAAAGTACATCCCCTTTGAGATACTTTCATGAGAATCTCTCCCTAACCTTCCTGTAGGTCTTCAGATACCCCTGGTGCCCTAGAAGTAGTGCATCATGTGTTTACATCAAGATGTTATACTTGAGTGTGGACCCAAGGAAAATATAGATCATGTCTTTGTAGTATATGATTTCATCTACCACCTTCTACCTTTTATCCTGGATACTTCCCTCCCTCATCTCGCATGTGAATGTATTCTTGGAGTATTCCACCAAGAAAATGGACTTCTAGTCTGTTGAGATCTTTGTCATAGAGAAAGATACGGGTCTCCTGGATACGGAATCAATAACTATATTCTTCTTACCCTTAACATATTCAATGTCGAAATCATATGCATGTACTTTTCTTAGCCATTTATGTTGTCTCTCATTGAGGTCCTGTTGCTCCAAAAAATATCTCAAGTTGTTGTGGTCAGTGCAAAGCACAAAGTGTCCTCCTACCAAGTACTGTCTGAATTTTTCCAATGCATGCATGATGACCAACATTTCCTTATCATATATTGGGTATATTGTCTCACACTCCCTTAGATCAATACTTACCCTATCCCTTCACCCGATGCATCACACTCCAAGACAAAAGGATACGTAAAATATGGAAGTTCCGATATTGGGAAAGTACTCATGACCCTCTTCGTTCTGTCGAATGCCACCTATGCATCCACTAACCATCTAAATTCCCCTTTTTTGGTTAGGTTCATTAATGGTGCTGCCAATTTTGAAAATCCTTTCACAAAGAACCTATAATAGCTACATATCCCAAAGAATCCTTGTACATATGTGAATGATATGGGGGTGGGCCACTCTAATATGGTATGAATCTTCTCCTGATGCATCTTTAATCCCTCAACATCAATCATGTGCCCTAGATAGAGGATATATGTCAAACCAAACTCACACTTTTCCTCTTTGGAAAAAAGTGATTGTTCCTCCATAATGGTGAGAATCGCGTCCACATGCTTCAGGTGTTCCTCCCATGTCATGTTGTAGATGAGAAGGTCATCAAATAACACTAGTAAAAATTTCCTCAACTTCTTGTTGAAGATATGGTTCATGCATGATTGAAAGTTAGTTGGTGCATTATTCAACCCGAAGGGGATGAATACAAACTTTTACTTCCCATAGTGACACTTGAATGGTATTTTATGTATATCCTCCTCCCTTATCTGAATTTGGTGGTATCCTGATCACAAATCAACCTTTGAGATGTGCACTTCACCACACAACTCGTTTATCATCTCATCAATCTTGGGTATTGTTTATTGGTTCTTGATGGTATTCTTATTTAGTGCGCTATAGTCTATGCACATCCTCATAGTACCATATTTATTCTTCACTAGCACAAATGATGAAGCAAAAGGGATGGAACTAGGCCAGATGTGTCCCATCTCTAGCAACTTATTTGTGGCATTCTCTATTTCATCCTTGAATCTCTTGGGACACCTGTAGGGAGTGGTGATGATAGGATTCGATCCTTCTTCTAACTCAATGAAATGCTCAAATCCTCTATCAGGTGGTCTCCCTGCTGGAAATTGTTCAAACACTCTCTCATGATTTCCAAGAAATTCTTGAATACCACAGGGTAATTTTGGCATTCATGTGATGGTTTATCCATAGTGATCAAGCACTCTTCTACACACACCATGTCTCCATGTCTCAAAATGGCCTCCATGCACTGGTTAGACATGATTCTAGAGGAACATGTAGACATACCTCTTAGGAAAAAATTCTTCCCATCCTTTTCCTGGAATTCCATTCTCATGTCCTTATAATTCATCCATATATCTCCTAGAGAATATATCCACTGAGATCCTATCACCACACGAGTGTCTGCTAAATACAAAATGTAAAATTTATCGGTCAATGTGTAGTTTCCCAAGGTCACTTCTAGTCCCCTGATCCTCTGACTAGAAATCATGTTGTACCCATATTCTACTACCACATTAAATCATTCAAAATCCTCTGTAGGGATATTTTTGCTGGTGAAAAGTGCATCATCAATAAAGTTGTGGGTGGATCCACCATCCACCAATGGAATAACCCTTTTCCCTTGCACAATTCCTCTATCCCTGAAGGTATAATATTTAGGGACCCCTCAAAGTGTAGCAATGGTTACTCCCTTGGGGATATCTTGAAAAGGTGCCTAGTCTATGGTCTGTTATGGCTCACCTTTGTCCTGTCCAACACCTTCTTCCTTCCCTTCATCCTCCTCATCGGAAACTACCTCAATGTAATGGAACTTCCCTTTGGATATACATCTATGACCTAGTTCCCACAGACCTTTACAACTAAATGAATTTTTCTTCCTCCTTAGTTCTCTATGTGTTTACTCATCCTTCCTATCCTTCCTTATTTTGGGGAAGCCTTGTCTCCTTGCCTCCTTGAGGGATGAAGTATTTTTTCAGTGCCTTCTTGTTTACTGCATCCTTGATTTCCTATCATCTCATGATGGCTTCATGCAACGTGGTTGGCCTAAAATCATTCACCCACCCTCTCAAGGGTTCGACTAGACCTTTCGTGAATATCATCACCAACCTTTATTGAGAGATATATGTCACCGTAATGACCATCCTTTGAAAATATGTGATGTATGATTCTTGTGTGCCTTCCTATTTCAATTGTGCTAAATCCTTGAAATGTATCTCAGGGTCCTTTTGGTCAAACCTGTCAATCAAGTTCTCAGTGAAGTCCACATACGAAGTGATGTTGGTGCGCCCTAATGTCACCAACACATGGTACCACCATTCATGAGCTTCTCATTCCAAGTGAAGGGTGTCATACTTAATTTCTTTGGTTTCAGTCTTTGGATTAAGTTGGATATAAGAATCCAACTTAAGTACCCAGGCCTTGGCCATACTCTTTGCAGACCCATCAAAGGGTGGAATAATCAAACTCCCCACCTTACACATGAGATCAAAGTTTTGTGGGATTTGGTCTACCCTGCTCCCCTCCTTCAGACCGTATTTATGTTTAAGTTCACATAAGTCTCTATAGGAAAATTTATCCTGTAAATATTCATGTACCATCTCGTATTCCTTGTATGAGGTGTTAATATCAAGCCACTGATTTTGTTTCTTTGGTGCCTCCATAGATTGCTCTGTCAAGAATTATGGTAATAAAGGCCTAGGTATATTTAATCTCTTGCCATGGGTCAGGGTATGGTTATTAGTGTCTTCTGCATACACTCTACTCCCTCTATGACAAAGAACTCAACAGACTAGAAGTATGTTCTCTTGGCGGAATAATCCAAGAATATCTTCTCCTCTGAGATGATGAAGGACGATATCCAGGATGAGAGGTACAGGGTGGTAGATGAAATCATCTACTACAAAGACAAGATCTATATTGTCCCCGAGTTCACACTCAAAGATAATATCTTGAGGGAAACACATGATGCACCATTGGTAGGGCACTAGGCATATTTGAAGACCTATAGACAGGTTAGGGAGAGATTCTCATGGAAGGGTATAAAAGGCGATGTACTTTTTCATGTGAGGGAATGCATGACTTGCAAGTAGAACATGTTAGAGTTCACACATCCCGTAGGACTGTTTCAACCCGTATTGGGTCTGAAACATAAATGGGAAATAATCTCCATCAATTTCATGAAAGGATTACCAAAGGTGCAGGGCATGGACTGCATTTACATGATATTGGATAGGTTGATTAAATATGTGAACTTATCTTCTATTCCTACAAAGTACAATGCATCTTAGGTAGAAGATCTATTATTTAGGGAGGTGTTCAGACTCCATGGCCTTCCGAGGAACATAGTCAGTGACCGAGATAGAAGGTTTCTTAGTTTATTTTAGCAGGAGTTTTTCAAGTTATCTACGACATAGTTGATTCCTAGCACTAGCTATCACCCTCAGATAGACAGGTAGAAAAAGATAGTAAACAAATGGATTGAGGGGTATGTGAGGAACTATGTGTCAGGGTAGAAACATGCATGTATACAATGGTTGCATCTCGGTGAGAATTTATACAACACCACTCATCACATATCCACCATGATGAGCCCATTGATCAGGTCATTGTATGGATATGTTGCTCTGTCTTTTTTGTATTTGGCATTTGCGGAGAGACAAGATCCTAAGGAAAAGGACTAGTTATAGGAAACTCATGACATATTAAGAGTTATGAAAGAAAATAAGTATCCCTCTCAGAATCAACATAAAATGTATGTAGAAAGACATAGGGTAGACCACATATTTGAGGTTAGATATATCGTCTTTCTCATATTACAAACATACAGACACTCGACACTTAAGAAGAGTGGTGCAGAGAAACTTAAGCCTCGATTTTACATGCCTTACAAAATGATAAGGAGAGTTGGGGAAGTAGCATATGAGCTAGAGCTACTGAAGGACATTAGGATCCACAATACCTTCCATGTATCCTGCCTCAAGAAGGCATTGGGACAACAAGTCACTACTTTGACAGATCTTCCTCCACTAGATGAGGAAGGACACTTGGTTCTAGCTCTCGAGAGGATAGTTGATTTCAGGGAATGAAGTCTTAGGATAAATATAATTCGAGATTATTTGGTTGTATGGAGAGGATTTCCCACAAAATATGCTACCTGGGAAGGGAAACAGATCTTACAACACCCTGATCTAGAATTTCTTGAGGACAAACAACCTTCGGAAGGGAGGACTATAATTTCCTCTTCCAATTGACCATAATTAGGGGGTGACTCATTAGTCTATACGACTCCCATAGGCTATAGTCAAAAAGGAAAAAGGGAGTCAAGGAGATGTCACTAGCTAGAAAGATTGGAAAACCCTAAAAGTGATATTAAATAAAATAAACAATTATATCTAAATGGAATTGGAGGGAAAATAAAGTGATGATTTGATTTGGTCAAAATAGGAGAAATATCTTGAAGGTCCAAAGGAAGGGTAAATAGAAGAGAAACCATTCCCCTTTCCATTATGATTTGATATCTTATTGAGTGCTCTTATACACAGTGTTTTTGTCGAGGTTTTGGGAAAACCCTTCCATTGCAGGTTTAGTTTCGGTGGTGCAATATCCAACCTAGCTAGACAAGAAATGGATTCATCCGAATTCCTCTTGGAATTCCTTTATGGTTCTTGATTTTGTTCTAGAGAGAGTTGGAGGTATTTCAGTTAGCACAAAGTATTTTGGGTGAGTTTCAGGAGTGATCCATTTATCATATCCACATGTATCAGAGGGTTTCATGTAGCCATAACATGAGGCATCCCCGCAGGTTGGGAAATGGTCGCCACAAGAGACACCCCATAGGAATCACACGAGCCCCCCTATAAAGTGGGGGTTTGCAGTAGATTGAATATATAGAGGTGTTTTGAGGAGTTGGAGGGCTTCCTACAAAGAGCATGTCACTAGAGTAGAGGAGTATAGGGCTTGGATAGCCTTGTGATTCATCGATTAACATCATTCCAAGTTTCTTGTGTTGTTTTTGTAGTATATTGTGATGTTTCCTAGCATCCATTATCTTGTGTGCTTAGTCATATTCTGCAGTTGTTATTACAACCATTAGTTATCATTATACTAATTTTTTGGAGTTTCCATCCATAATCATATGGCATGGTTATCTACTCTAAATCTTGTGTAATGGATGTTTTCTATCTATTTGAAAATATTACTCATCGAGTAAATTGTTTTATAAGGGGTTAACAACACATCAACTTAAGAAGGAACAATGATTTGGGGTAGACACCTAATATCTCCACCCAACCTAGTTGGGGAGATTACAAATTTGATAAAGATTCTAAATGTTAGGCATAGTTTGAGCCAAGTAAACCAGAGTGGCCATGCCACTGAATCAAACATTTGTTATGTCGCATAACTCCTCAAGCCACTGGGTGACCTGGGTGTTTCCAAGTTAGTTCCACCCCAGAGCGTTGGATGTGAGGGTGTGACAGTTCACCTTCCACCATGCTCAAAGAAAATGTGTGCTTCCCACCTTGAGAAAGATACTAAGACAAGTAATAAATATAACCTATTGACTTTATTTGGAGAGTAGAGCATCACCATTGTCCCAACCTATATATCCTTGAGACTAGATTCATTTGAGTTGTTACTGAACTCATTAAACTAAATTTAAATAAAAATAAAATACAATAATTTTACATGTGGAATTATGCATGCATTTATCATCCCCATTTATAAATGTCAGATATGAATAATAATTTATATATCCTATGCAACTTTCTTTTCATAACCATTTTTTTTCCTTAGAGATGCATGTTTTTTTCTCTCAACCATGTGGGGATTGGGTGCATGTATGGGTGGCGCAACCATCTTAGATACATGGTCACAGGTGCACATCCTTTCACTCAATCACATGGGGGATTCAATGGATGTATGGGTGGCGCAACTACCTTAGGTACCTGGTATTCATGCCTTAGGACATTGTCGGGCACTGGAATTTCAAAGCAGGTGATCCCTTTCAAGAACTAATTTGGCGAGGAACTCTCAAAGTGAGGTAAGGCATATTATATTCCTTGTACAAAGTACATGCTTCCATAAATTATTAGCAAACAATTCATTTGTTTTTCGACCATATAGATTTTTTCATTTTTCAAATCTTTCATTTTTTGAGGAAATGTACTCGTAGAAAACTGTCTGAAGACTTTCCCATGTTCCATGGATGGTAAGCAAGTAAACTGTCGACCTTCATTACCGAGCCTAAAGAGAGGTAGATAAGGGAAAGTGGGGAAGAGATTGAGTGAGGGGGATATTTTTTCATGTGTAAATATACTAAGATTAGATGGACAAATCCCTTCCAAGTAATAATTATATTTTGAGGGACACATCTCACTCTATCAAAGGACATACACACAAACTTCATCTGTTGCTCTGAATTTCTCAACTAGCCTCACCACCACTAGAGATTATTGTTCAATTATTGTTAGTGTTGTCAAATTTCTTTGTAGTTATATGTATAGTTTATATATTCTCATATTTCTCATGGAAATTAGCATGAAAAGTTAGAGAGTGATAGGGGGACACAGGGGAAGAGGGAAGGCACGAGAGAGGAGGGAGAGAGAGAGGTAGAGAAAGATAGACAAGGAAACAAATGGAAAATTAGGCATTGGAGCGTGCACATGTTCTAAGAACTTGTGTGTGTTCTTAAAGCATTTGTGTGTTCCTAGAGGGCATACATATTCTTAGGAGCATGTGAACATTACTTACATTTCAAAAAGATTTGGGGCAGGAATGAAAATTTGTATGTACTTGTTTATTGAGTTGGTTGCCTCAGATTTAGGTTTGGGATGACAAACCTAGTGGTTTTCTCTATTTTTGACGTTATTTTTATATAGGCTACACAAATGTATGATTTAAAAAAAAAATGATATTCTTTCCTATTTTTAATCTATTTTTGTCTTGACATATAGAATCCTAAAATACACACCTCTTTTATTTTTTCTATAAATTTTTATCAACTTAACCATTTTTAAAAGAGACGGATATCTACAATCCAAAAATAAATAAAATTGAAACAATACCCTGCACTAGAACAATGAAAATTCCATCGTTAAGGTACTCAACACCTGCAATAATGGAGACATATATCTTACAATTTTCTTAAAAAATAACATACCACTATAAAAAAAACCAAATGTCACAAAGTTTTTGGCAATTCAGTAAATAAAATTATATATTACTAAAGCTAATTTGATTTCCTACATTTCATCTTTTTACACCATATCCAAATTCATTGTAAGAGTACCTTGAATAATCCCTCCAAGTTAATAGATTATTGTTATTCCATGTTTACATTGTCACTAACATATCATGAGAGACTATCATTAACTTGCACCCACCCATTCTTGAGTTTTATTTTTTTCTTCCACTCATACTATTATTCTCTCAAACTACTCACAAAATTCATTAGACTCACAAGGCTCTTGAATTCATTTCTTCACAAATCATTCTTTCAGCATAAAAACAACACTCTCCCACATGAAAAACTTATCTCATGTTGAGTCCTTGATATATCACAATGACCCATCAAAAAAAAATTTGTGTTACTATTTGTGTATACCAAAATGAAATGGTTGGGAGTCAGAACATATAGTTGTGCAATCAAAACCGTAAAATAACTTAGTACTCGCCATAAGGTACAAACTAAGAAATTGAAATGTGGCAGTTTCGAGCGGGAGGTGCTCCAAGGAAGCACAATTCGATTGCTTGTTGTTATCACGTGTATACAATATACATATATGGCCACAACGCAACACCCCTAATTTTGCGCTCAATTGATTTCCATATTGAAATCTATTGCTAGGATTATTCCCTTTCCTTATGTTGAACAATATTTTATCCCGTGTCTTCCTGTTTTGCATTAAGATAAATGTAGGGATCTTTCTTTGAAGACTGATCTTCTATTGCTTTTGTTTTAAGGTGTTTTGGTTGTCCCTATTTTCTGGCCTCCATATTTATTCATTGGATTTTCCTTGGGCCCAAACACCGTCTTGATATGTTTCAATGAACATTCTGCACAATGACAAAAATTGATATCTTCTGTGTGTAGCTAACATCGAATGCAAACTGCATGTTTATTTAACAACGGTCTCTTATTAGATAAAGCAACAACATTCCCTAATTAGATAAGGAAACAAGCGAAGGTGGTTTGAATGGGAAGGAAATTAAAATGTAAACAATATCTATAGTAGCTAATTTTCTAACCCTGTACCTAAATACAATAGAAAACAAAAACAGTAGGAGTAGGAGATAGTCATTTAGTTACTTTAGATTAAAGTAATTACTTATTTAGTCAATCAAAGCTAAAGATGTAGTCACAGAGGTTCCAATGAGTAAGATTGAGATTTTGATTTTTATACAAGAAGATTGTAATTCTCATGACATAGTTTAGGCGTAGTCTAAAAGTTTTATTTTTTTTTATTTTTGTTGGCGACTACCACCCAAATTCGACAACATGATTATTGGAAAAATATCAATTTTATAGTACTAAAATCATATTTCTAAATGCATAAATTTGTTCAGCGTCCACAAAAACCCCGGGACACCCAGAGTATGTATGTTGAATTATTGAAATCTATCATTCCAACTATTTTTCTTAATTTTTGGCCGATTTTTGAACTAAATCTATCAGAAAAGATACCTAGAAAATGACAAAACCTAGAATGTTTAGACTACATTTCATAAGATTCTTGATTTCAATTCTGATAGAAATCAAAATCTTAAAGAATTTAAGATGAAAAAATATGGAGCACTTTGACTCCATAAAATGCTCAACATATTGGAGTTGCAGAAATAGTGAATAGGACATTGATGGAACATGTGAGGAATGTGCACAATTGCATAAGATTAGAGTATGATTTATAAGAAAAAGCGGTGGATACTATATTACTTGATAATTGGAGTGATTAAAATCTAAATAAAACATGGAATGGTAAGAAACTCTCTCTTAAACATCTCAAAGTTTATTACAATGATGCTTAAGTGCATGTTCCAAAGGAGAACATGTGTAAGATGGATAATAAAGATGAAAATTGTATCTTTATTGGTTATAAAGATGGCATAAGAGGCTACAAACTTTAAATTCTATTAACAAACAAGACCATTTACATTTGATATGTAATCTATAGAGGCTAAAACTATTCCCAAACAAGATGTCTAACCAACAAAGAAGAACCAAAGACAATATAGTTTGAATTGAAAGGTGATCTACCTAAGTAGATAGAAGAAGATGGAGAAGCTCACACCTCTACCTGGAGGAGTTCAATTCGAGAAAGAAGGAAAACATAAAGGTATACCTAACCTAAATTTCATTTTATTTTATCAATTATTGATGATGATATTGGATCTATTAAGGAGGCCATGATTGAAAAAACGGTTGGACAAAGTTGAGGCTTGGGAACTAGTTGAGTTGTCAACGAGAAAACATGTCAATATCAAATGGGTGTTTAAGAATAAGTTGAATGTAGAAGGTAAATTATTGTCTATTATATTTCTTTTATCATCTGAGCACCACCTCAACTGAAGGGCATGGAAAGCCACTGGACTTTAGAAAAATTTTGTTTTTGTTTATTTTGTTTCTTTTTGGAAAATGGTTTAGACTTATTATAATTTAATCTTAATTAAAAAATCATAATTTTAATCTAATATGGATTAATGAATTAAAATTAATTGAAAATAAAAAATACTTAAATTATTATATGATAAATGATTAAATAATAAAACCAAAAAAATCATCTCTTATCCATAATGGTTTTCTGATTCATCTTCAACTCACAAAACAATTCCAAAACCAAAATCCTTATCCTTACTAAATATAAGGATGAAGATTCCAAATGCTATCAATTTTCATATAAACCTACATGTTCTCCCACTAACTTTGTGATTGCTGTGATAATCTTATTATCACCACTAATCCTTGAAATGTATAGCTATACAATCAAAACCGGAATACAACTTATTACTCACCCAGGGGTACAAACTAAGAAATTGAAATGTGGCAGTTTCAAGCGACAGGTGCTCCAGGGAAGCACAATTCGTTTGCTTGTAGCGATTACATGTATACATCAAACTTATATGCTCGCAACGCAGCACCTCTCAGTTTTCCCTCAACTGGTCTACATATCGAAACCCATCGTTGGGATTATGTCCTTCCTTTATGATGGACAATAATTTATTCTCTGTCTTCCTGTTTTGAGTTAAGGCCAATGCAGGGACTGTTCTCCGAATAACGGTATTGCTTTAAGGTGCTTTGGTTCTCCCTATTTCTTGGCCTATTTTTGGTCTCCATATTTATTCATTGGATTTTGCTCGGTCCGAACACCCTCTTGATATATTTTTTAAAGAGCATTATGTATAATGAAAGCATTTTGTATAATAAAAGCAATTGATATTCTTTAAGGCTTTCTGACATTAGAGTATAAATTTTACTTGCATTTTTATATGTTAACTAAATTCTTTAAGTCGTTTTTTTTGGAAAACTTCCCTTCAGGTGATGTTTTATATTTATTTGTATTCATCATTTAAATATTATGTTAACTGAAATCTTTTAGAATAAAAGAAGAGACAAATTAAGTTTACTAATATATTATGTTCTTATACAATCACAATTCAATTCTCAAAACCCTCATACACTCACAATTTCCATTCAATCAAGAAAAATCATAAGCATTATAATGGCCATTTCAAAAATCATAGTGCAATTGCAATTTTATATCAAATATCCATAAACCTTACCTATTTTAGTTTGAAAAAATTAATGATTTCTTGAAACTCAATCTTTTATTCTCAGCATTCAATTTTCAGCTTGGGGGATTGCAGAGGTGAACTCTCTACAACCGGAATCATAATTTATAATTTCTAAGCCTGAATCTTTTCCTCCCTCTTAAGTTTCAACCTGCATGTTGTGGGCTTGAAATGAGAAGAGAGTCTCTAGGCACACAACCATATATTACTTGAGAGGGAGCCACTTTGAAAAGAATAAGTGAAGACCAGTGAGAGAGATTCAACCCTTTGAAATATTTCTTATACATTTATGTCATTTGAAAGATGCACACCACAATGGATCCTCCTCAAAAGTTAGTTGCTTTATTTAACCTTCCCAATACCTTGTTGGATCGAATCTGCCACCTATTTTTTTAGATTATTAACACCCCATATACAAAGCACTCACAAATAATCTAAATTTCAATCATAAAATCACATGAATTTGAGGAAGACTCACTAAGCTGACATGACACACAGATGTAAGTTCTAATTTACAGGATGGGCATGATGCATTTGGAATGATGAGCTTTTACTAACACATGATACACCCAAATACTCAACATGTAACATGTAGGATGTTGCAAGCTATCTAAATTATATATATAGTACTGATAAATTTTCAACTTACTTGTCAATTTGGAAATTATATATATAATTGATAAATTTTCACTTACTTATCAATTTGGCAAGTTTAAATTAAATAAACATCATCATTTACGTGTCAATTTAAGTGCTTTTAAAAAAATTAAATAAACATCATTAATATGATTTTAAAATTACAAATATTTCAACCATTGAGAAAAAAATATTTACCCACTCAAACTCTCTTAACCAAATAAAACAACGAGAATGAAGATGGTCGGAATGACAAGGCAATTAAAATGTAAACCAGATTTATAACAGCTAAGCTACTACTCATGAAAGCAACTGGAATTTGACGTCATGTAGAACGTTTTTTTCCTTTGAAACTGTGATTTGACATGTAAATCCTCAAAATATATTAAAAGCCACGGTATCACAATTTTCAAACCACAAGTTTCATTTCCTTTTAGCTATTTATGATACTCCACATAAATTCTAATATCTGTCTAAGGTAGCCAATCTATATTAAACTATATAACCTATAATGCAGATGTTATTAACTCTGCATAGCTAAATATTTGCATACCGCGCCCAAATATTGAGCGACTTGGAATCGATTTTAGTGAGCTCCCTCACATAGATTGAAATAAGGGTTCATCTTTGTAAGAATCCTTTTATTTTTGGAGAATTTTGTATCTATTTGATGGTTATCTTAATCATTAATGTTAATATTGTAATATGGTCATTGTTAATATGAATACTCAAATATGGTTATTATGAGTGGAAAGTTTATTATGGCTGAAAAGTTTTTACATTAGTTAATTTTTTGTGTAGTTACAGATTTTTGTGTAACTTTTAGTTTTCTATAATGTACTCAGAAGATTATTAATTATTTATTTCATGAATCAAAATTAATTCATTATTATTTATCAAAATTTAACCCATATAACCAATAAATAAGTTGGAGACTTGTTACACTGTATATTTTTCAGTGATAGAGATATTGCACATAATGAAATTCTTATATATACTAATAAAAAAATAATGAGAATGAAATTTACATATAATAATTTAAAAAATTGACACTCACGAGATAACAAGCAAATGACGTAATAAAATCAAATAACCACATCAAATATTCAATTTGGACAGGTAAGATAAATTCTGAAATCAACCCTGCTCTAAACTCCCTCTGCCTAAATGTAATAAACAACAAAAATCTAAACCGTAAGAGTAACAGATAGTCGTTTTAGATTAAACTAATTACTTATTTAATGACTGACTAAATAAGTAATTACTTTAATTTATAGTGACTATCTGCTACTCGTACGGTTTATATTTTTTAATTTTTATCTTTACTGGCTTTGACGGAAAGGAAATAAAGCAAACAAATATTAACCGTACGAGTAGCAAATAATCATTTTAGATTAAAATAATTACTTATTTAGTCAGTCAAAGCCAGAGATGTAGTGAAAGAAATCATGATGCACATTCCAATGAGCGAGATCGAGATTATGATTTCTATCCTAGAAGATTCTAATTCTCATCACATAGTTTATGTCGATCTCTTCCTACCTTAGTCAAAGAATCACACAAATCAGGTGTTCTAGTTGCTTATAGTATCACATATTTTATTTAAAATCTAGCCATAATATGTTTTTAAGAGATTAAGCAAATACACATAGCATAATTTAAATATTTGATTTTTTTAATTTCTAATGTTAATTTCAGTATAGCAAGATTTTAATTTTCATGTAGAATTTTTTTTACCATTCTCCACTTCTTAAAATTAATGATACAGATAGGTGTAAGTCGACCACATTTTACATAAATGTGATTGTTGTTAATTGACGGCTAATATGCATGGCACAACTATTAATATAATTATATATTTTAAATGGAATAATTAAGTAATATTTAGTATAGTTAATTATTGATGATGATGATGATTAACATCCACTAAGACCTAATCAAGAGAAGCTTTCCAAGATTATCATAGTTTTGTTGACTTAAGAGGTTAGGAAGGTTGGTAGCCTGACAAACATTTTGAAAATGAGATTTAATTTAGTATAGGATGGTCAATCTAAGAGAAAGTGTTTTTCATCTTCAACCTTCTTAGTGTCACAAAGATGACACACTCTTATCTTAACAATGCTTATTTTTTTCTTTACACTTGTCAAAACAGATAGATAATTTTGATCTTCAAGATTATGGTTGATTACATCCTTATAATACCTTAATTTTCTTTTTTCCTCTAACTCTTTATCACACCACATTTTCGCATTAAATTTTGATTTGATAATATTTTCAATAATATCTTTATTGTACAAAATGATGTCTTCCATGATTTTCTAATAGCTTAATCAATAGCTTAACCAAGACACTGCATCTTTATGCCATCCTTGCATAATTATTACCAATAAATAAATTATTAATAATTTATTTATATATTAATAATAAATTAATATTAATTAATTAATAATAATTTCATTATAAACTATTAATTGATTATTAATAATAAAATAAATATTAAATAACAATTATTTATAAATTATAAAATAGTTTACCATAAATAAAATAGTAAATAACAAATTACATTAATAAAGTAAATAATAATAATGATAAAGCATTATATGTAACAAGTGCCACATGGCCTCCCAATGATAAACATTAAATATATAAATAATAAAATATGAATATAATATATAGAAGAAAATAAAAAACATAATGTAGTAATAATATTGGAAAAAAAATACATAAATAAATTATTTGCATGTATTTTTGATAAATTTTTCTTGTGGGACATTTAGTAATTATAAAAGAAGGGATGGTAATTTTTTTTTCTTTCCTATAATTTATTTTATAAATTATTATCTTATTTTAATTTTGTATTTATCTAAATTATGATTGGATAATTGAAAAATAATATTAACCCCAATATTGATATTGTAATAACAAAAAATGAATTATATTATCATATAAAAACACATTTAGAACAAGAATGTTTTTTTAATGTTCATCATAACACATTAAAATTGTAGTTCCTATATAAAGATAATTGGAACAAGAATATGCACAAAAAATGAAAAATAAAATTCATAAAAAAAAAACTATATAAAATTAAAATAAAAAAATGCAAAAATGTCATATTTATAATTACATAATATTTCAAATTTAATATTTATTTATTTTTTATTTTTATTATTAATTTATTTATAAATAACTTGTAGTAAACATCATATTTAGTAATGGCAAATGTATATTACTAATTTTATATAATTAAAAATAAAATTTTAAAATTAATTTTAAAAAATTAAATATCATTTTATTATAAATATTCAAAATCTACTAAATATATATTAAATATAAAATTAATATATATTAAATATAAAATTAAAAGATATACATTAAAAAAATAAACAACTAAGGTTAAATTTAGAACACCAACTATTTAAGAAAGCCATGTTATCAATTTGAAGATTAAATTTAGAACACCAACTATGTAAGAAAGCCATGTTAACAATTTGATTATCTATCTTAACTAATAATCTTTCCAAAGAGCGACATTTTTTTAAGCATCATTCATGCTTTCACAAAGCTATAATATTATCCATTTGCTTTTGCTTATGCTTCCAATCTAACAATTATATATGTTATAATATTTTTAGGTTTCAAGGATTTGCTTTTACCATCTTGCGAGCAATGCTTTCCATTTTGCTATCCCGTTAAATTGTATGCAGTGTTCGTTAACATTAAACGGGGTATATGATTCTAATGCGTTTGTTCTAATGCGTTTGTTCTCCGGTTGGGTCTTACACAGGTAAATTGTAAATTTATGAAAAATATATTAATCTCTTTTTAAATATAACTTTGAGATTAAATATAGTTTTGAAATATAATGGAAAACATGGAATTTCAATGTAATACATAAGTGACAAAGATCCTTCAAATATTCCAAAAGATAACTGAAATTAATGACCAGGACTTCAAATATTTCAAAAGATAATGAAATTAATAACAAGGACACGGTACATCTAGTGGACATTTGGCCATAGAGTTATGACATTTAGTGAGTGAGTGAAACTTGTTTTGTAATATCCACTTTTGAAGTTTCATAGTTTTTGATCAATCAAGTGAGAAAAAATATTAGATTGTAATATGTTATAACATATCACAATGTGATATATTGCAATGTGATATATTACAATGTGATATATTACAATGTGATATGTTACAATGTGATATGTTACAACATATCACATTGTGATATATTATAACATATCACATTGTGATATATTACAATGTGATATGTTATAACATGTGATATGTTATAACATATTACATTGTGATATGTTATAATATAAAGTGAGAGTTTATTAAAGGTTTAGTGTCTTTGACAACTTAAAATAGAATTGATTAATGATTTAATTAATTTAAAACATTTGAGAAGTGAAGGTTTTAATAAGATTTTCAATATATTAAATAATTAGAATTGAGAAAATCAAGTTTTTTTTTTATTATATTAAAAAATTATATTTATTTCCTATGATAAAAATTAAAAGTAAAAAAAAAACTAATGTGAAATAGAAGACCAACTCATTGTTATATTCTTTTGATAAAGATTAATAATAAAAACTTAATAACAAAATAATACATTAATAATGCAAAAATATATAAATAAAGTAAGAATATATTAATAATGTATAAATTGATATATTATAAATTAATAGATTGTTAAAATATTAGAATTAGTTAATTAATAATGGTTAAATAAAACATATATACATTAAAAAAGTATTTAAGAAAACGAGAATGAAATTATTTATTTTTATTTCATTTTCTTAATAAGTGAAGATATGAAGGATTAGTTTTTTTTTTTTTTTAAATATTTCTCTGAGGTTTTGAAGGGGAATAACGGGAATACTAGTTTCTGAGGACTTCTTTGTGGTTTTCGTTTTTTTGAACCGGAATACCAGTTTTGAACGGGAATAATACTTCTCTGCGGTTTTGAAATTATCTTTCTACCTTTTGAACGAGAATAATATTTCTTGAATTTGAAGGGAAATAATATTTCTCTATAGTTTTAAATGTGGTTTTGAAATTATATCTCTTTTTTTAATTTTTATTTATTTTTAATTATTATTATTATTACTCTTTTTTTAACTATTATTATTATTATTTTAGGAGATATTTTATTCTTAAGATTATATATCTGGGATTTTGAAAGGGATTAATACTTTTATTTAGTTTTCACCTTTTTTACCTAGAATAATCTTTGTAGTTTCTCTGGATTTCTCTGCGGTTTTGGGAAATCGACTTCCTTTGCAATTGGACATCTAAAATGAGGTGAGTCACTTTTTACGTTGATTCAATTTTAATTTTAAAGAGATTTAAATATATTTTATTTATTTTTTGTTTTAAGTTTCATAAGTAAAAGTTGATTTGAGAGATAAAGTCAATCCATAATAATAATTGTTACATCTTTTTTCTCTTCTTTTCAATATGAGCACTCCAACGCCTATTCCAAAAACTTAGCTTAACCAGGGGAGGCCCCCCAAAATAACCCTAGAGATCCTTTACGATTATATGGAGTAAGTATAAAAAAGAAGAGAAGAGAGAGATGCCAAAATCCAAATAGAGTTAGAAACATTAAAAAAATGAGTGAAGAAAGAGACTTAAAACTCCAAATAGAGCTAGAGGCAATGATTGATAAAAAAATTAAAGATACCATTCAAACTCAAATAGAGGATAGATTCTTAGGGTTCAAGAGTGAATTGCAAACAATGAAGGATAGAATTCAAGAAATGGAAAAACATAAACAATCAACCCAAGAAGGAGGGGTTGACGAAAATCACAACTTGAGAGATAGGATTAAAGAGCTAGAAGAAAAACTAACCAACAATTTCACCCTCAGTAATATGGAAAACAAATTGGATATCAAACCCATCAAAGAGGAAATTAATAAGCTAATCGAATTGGACCATGAGCGTAACAAAAAATCCTTGAACCTCATAATTTTTGGTATAAAAGAACAACAAGAGGAGGATACGCTAGAAATAGTAAAAGAAGAATTAAAAAATAAATCACAAATTGATATAACTTACCTCATAGAAGCAAAGAGGCTAGGAAAAATAATTTATCACAAAGATAGGTTGATCTGTGTCAAAGTAAGTTGTAATGACCATAAATATAGCATACTTAGTAAATCTCTGAGCTTAAAAGGGTCAGAAATATTTATAAATGAAGACCTCATTCCCAAAGACCAAGCTGAATTAAGGAAGGAAGTTCAAAAGGTAAAAGAAGCCAGGAAAGAAGGAAAATGGGCAATAATTAGAAATAAAAAAGCTATTCTTAGGGATAGAGACCAGAAGGATAATAATGAATAGGAATTTGGGACACTCAAGATCCTTTTTTGGAATTGTCGTGGCTTTCCATGGCACAAAGATCCTATGATAAGTTGGATCCTGAGTGATATTGATATTATCTGTCTAGCTGAAACATGGGAGCATGAGGATTCTAAGGTCCCTAACATGTAAGGATTTGTCTTGTGGTCGGCATGGAACAAAAAATCCCACCGTAGAGGGATAGGAGG